>VCII01000049.1:725000-1005000 GCA_006030095.1 Triplophysa siluroides | reverse complement strand
GAAGGTCAAAATGACAGTTTCAGTGCAGCTTCAAAGGCTTTAAACCACACCAGACGATGAATAAAGCTCTTATCCAGCGAAACCATCGCTCATTTAAAACAAATTAAAATGTATATGCTTTATAAACACAAGTGTTCACCTTGATCTGTTGTGCGATGCGCGTTCATGACTTCACAAAATACGTAATTCCGTTGAAAACTTGCACGTTCCACTTGTAAACACTGACTCGGTATTTCCGCCTACGTCAAGCGTGACCTTTACAACGGAATTACGTATTTAATGGAGAAAAAAAACTTTTTCATCAAAAACCTTCATTTCTTTTCCACGGAAGAAACAAATACAGAAACATCTTGACATGGGGACAAGTAAATGATCATGAACACTTCTTTAGAAAGTCAACTTTATTTAGTTAAAGAGCAAAAAGAGTTTTACTATATTTGCTAAAGGTTTAGAGTTTTTTCTTTATCGAGGCTTTCGTTGTAAGAGAATAAATGATGTGATGTTGTCGTCTGCAGATGTGTTGTGAGTGTTGTTTGCTCGGCCGGGCGGCTCAGGAACGCGGGCTGTCATGTGACCTCAGTCTCCCGGTGGGGTATCAGTGCGGTCTGGTGTCTCGGGCGTGTTGTGTCGACCGCTCGCCCGGCGCTGACGTGAACTCTACAGACGGTGAGACACAAACAGTGCTGCTTACAGAGGTCACACATGCTTTTATTGAAGAGTCGGGCTGATAATGTTGAGTTCTGTCGCCCTCTGGTGGTCATGTGAGGAGATCTCTGCAGCTTTTCATGTGTATGAACTTTGTCTTTTGTAGATTAAATATATAATATAGATGACTGGATATTAATGCTGATCCTGTGAATGTAACTGCACAACACTAATGATTTGCTTTGAAATTCATTTGTTTTGTTTGTTCAGATGGAGCTTTAGTGAGCGATACACCGAGTGCAGAAGAGCGATGCAAAGGTCTTTTTGTTTATATACATTATACATGTATTACAGAAAATAGAAATTCACACTTTTTTTAAAGGTTTAGAGTCACTTGACTGAAATGTTTCTCACGATCTTAAGAACGTTTTGATCGAAAAGTATAATTGTGCCAAAAGATCAATTTATTTTGTTACCAAACCACACATTTTTGTTCATAAAAATGATTTTAAACTGGATGACATGGCTTAAATAATGAAGAGGTCAGAATAGATGTGATCTCCTTCAATAATGTTTAGAAATCATCTCAGGGAGAGACCTCAAGAAACGTCTCGACCAAATAACAAGAGTTTGATATAAAATAACCGTTTTCATTTATTAAGAATTCTTCGTGGTCTTAAAGGGGTCATATGGCATGAACACGTGTTTTTCTTTGGCGTGTTATAAGTTGCTCATGCGTGTATTAGACACGTACAACAGCAGAAATGGAAGTGTCTGAACAAAAGAGTCATTCTATGTAAAAGCGAAAGCTCACCCAGACCTGCCTGAAACGCCTCGTGTAGCCACACCCCCACAAATCTACGTCAGTCGGTGGTCTGATTTGACTAAGACCGCCCAAATGTAAACAAGTAAGGTGGTGTACCTGTTGAAGAGGAACCTGATGTTCCAAATATGGTCAGAGGCGTTACATTTCCCTCACACGCTTGCAGTATTCCACCAATCACTAGCACTGGTGAACTGGCCAATCAGAGCGCACCTCACTTTTCAAATCTGCAGAGAGGCGGAGCAAAGACGAGATACAAACATGCAGTGTGTGGAAAATACAGCGTTTATAAACCTTAAATGGTGTTTACACATTACATCACATCTGAAACACACCATAATATTCCTTTAAGCCGTGTCATATGACCCCTTTAACATAATTCCCAAAGTTTCCTTTACCTGTTATTCAACAGTTTTGATAAATTGTTCTTAATGTAGTTTTTCCATTAGAATGAGTGAGTGACACTAAACGGTTGTGAGTGTCAGTATCTTCTGTGTTTATGATGTTAATGATGTGTGTGTTGAAATAAAAGCGGCCAGATGTGCCCAGCGCTGTGTGAACGGGACCTGTGCATGTTTCAAGGGATACAAGTTCAAGCCCGATGGACAAACCTGTGAAGGTGCGTGAAGAACATCCCACAAACCCAAACCACAACACCAGGCTGTTTCTAATGCTCTCTCTCTCTCTCTCTCTCTCTCTCTCTCCCTCTCTCTCCCTCTCTCTCCCTCTCTCTCTCTCAGACATTAATGAGTGTTTGTTGGGCGCTCATCTCTGTCGCTCTGGTGAGCGCTGTATTAACACCGTGGCTTCATATCGCTGTCAGAGGGAGGTGAGCTGTGGAACGGGTTATGAACTCACAGACAACAACAAATGTGAAGGTCAGAAGACAAACAGACACGTTTATTTTCATAAAATGATCTGCGTATCATTACTCAGCCTCCTGACATCCCAGATGTATGGGACTTGCTTTTACCACTTGAACAGAAACAAATCATTTTGTTATATTAAAGGTCCAGTGTGTCATTTTTTTGGATCTATGGACAGAAATGTAACATGTGTCCAGAGGTGTATAGAGCTTACACAATGAAGCGTTATGTTTTTATTAGCTGTGAATGAGCTGTTTCTATCTGCATACACCGCCAGTGAGCGGTTGGTTGTGGACCTTTAAAATGCTGTCGCGTTATCAAATCAAAATACGCATCTTTAAAATCTTTAAGTGTTTATGTTCTATGTTCTGAAATGTTCTTGTTTGGTTGAATGTTGTTCAGACATTGATGAGTGCGAGTTAGGTTCTCATAACTGCGCGGCCGGACTGGAATGTCAGAACACGTTCGGATCTTTCCGGTGTCGACCCATAATGCAGTGCGGCACAGGATTCATCCAGGACGCCCTGGGGAGCTGCATCGGTCAGTCTGTCGTACAAAGAACAGATTTCAGGGTTTGTAATATATGTATTTTTACGTGTTGTTGTGATTTTTCACAGATATAAATGAGTGTTTGAGCGTAACCGGACCGTGTCAGCCGGGGCAGATGTGTCTTAACACGATGGGCTCTTATACGTGCCAGAGGAACTCCGTTAATTGTGGCCGCGGGTATCACCTGAACGCTGGAGGGACTCGCTGCGTAGGTACAGGAATGAGCATTCCTTTGAAATAAAACAGATTCTCTTCTCTCACTTATGTTCACTCATATGAGTGAAAGGAGTCGACGTGATTGTGTAAGCTCTCTCTTCTGTGGATGTTTGTAGATATCGATGAGTGTGCCGGACCTGATAACGCCTGTGACAGTCACGGCTGTATTAATCTGATGGGCTCGTACCGCTGCGAGTGCAGGTCCGGTTTCGTCTTCAACAGCATCAGCAGAAGCTGTGAAGGTGAGTATATATGTGTAAATATCTGTGTTCAAAACCCACAAAAAATCATCCAAACCGTCTTGTAAATATGCTTTGTTTCTGTTCTCGGTGGTCAGACATTAATGAATGTAGGAATTATCCTGGCCGTCTGTGTGCTCACAAGTGTGAGAATGTGCTGGGCTCGTATGAGTGCAGCTGTACCACTGGATTCAAACTGGCCAGTGACAGACGCAACTGTGATGGTGACGTGTACTTAACAAAACATTAACAGTTAACTGTCAGTCTTTACGTATACGTCTTACACGCATAGAGCGTCACATGGAAACTTTCACACACACAGATCTGAATGAATGTTTGACCGGTCCGTGCAGTCAAGAGTGTGCCAACGTTTACGGGTCCTATCAGTGCTACTGTCGCCGTGGTTACCAGCTCAGTGACATCGATGGAATCACCTGTGAGGGTACGTGCATCCTACTCCACCATTCTCTTTATATTACAATGATTTCAAAACTTTATCTTTATGGTTTTCATTGTCATCATAACTGTAATAAATGAAAGTGTCATTTCTCTGTCTGTCCTCAGACATCGATGAATGTGCTTTGCCCACCGGTGGACACATCTGCTCGTATCGATGCCACAACACCCCGGGGAGTTTCCACTGCACGTGTCCCGTGAGCGGGTAACGCTCAGCTCCACACGAGAAGTCTAAACCCTTGAAACAGACAGTTGACTGTAAAGCTAAGGTTGTGTTGTTTGTTTTTCGCACGATCAGACATCGACGAGTGTCTGACAGGTACACACACCTGTACAGAAGCCGAGAGCTGCTTCAACGTTCAGGGTGGATTTAGGTGCCTGAACTTTGAGTGTCCGGCCAACTACAGACGTTCAGGAGAAACGTAAGTGACATCACACATCCAGACAGTCTTGTCAGATTTGTGTCGTTGTGGTGAATCACAGTTGGTGTGTATGGCTGTGAGGATGCTGAAAGGCACAGGTGGGTGTTGTTAACGTTATCAGATCTGCTGGTCACAGTGTGCATGAGTGGAGCGTTCATGATGGCTTCAAACGCAATGCATGAAGAATTCAACAGACAAACTCCTCTGTCGATGGAAACACAATACAGCACAACAGTGACCTCCAACCATACCGGAAATTAGCTAATTTTATGCATATTTGTAAAATTTTATGTATTTGCAACTTTGCCACGCTTATCCAACGCATATCCAATGCATATCCAACGCATATCCAACGCATATCCAACGCATATCCAACGCTTATCCCACCCATAGCCAAAGCATTTCCAACGCATATCCAACGCTTATCCAACACATAGCCAAAGCATTTCCAACACGTATCCAACACAGCCAAAGCATAGCCAATGCATATCCAACACGTATCCAACACATAGCCAAAGCATTTCCAACACGTATCCAACACAGCCAAAGCATTTCCAATGCATATCCAACGCATATCCAACACATATCCAACGCATAGCCAAAGGATTTTCCAACACGTATCCAACACATAGCCAAAGCATTTCCAATGCATATCCAACGCATATCCAACGCTTATCCAACGCATAGCCAAAGCATTTCCAAAGCATTTCCAACGCTTATCCAACCCATATCCAACGCTTATCCCACCCATAGCCAAAGCATTTCCAACGCATATCCAACGCTTATCCAACGCTTATCCCACCCAAAGCCAATGCATATCCAACACTTATCCCACCTATAGCCAATGCATTTCCAACGCATATCCAACGCATAGCCAACACATAGCCAAAGCATTTCCAACACGTATCCAACACATAGCCAAAGCATTTCCAATGCATATCCAACGCATATCCAACGCATAGCCAAAGCATTTCCAACGCAAATCCAATGCTTATCCAACCCATAGCCAAAGCATTTCCAACGCATATCCAACGCATAGCCAACGCATAGCCAACGCATATCCAACACTTATCCAACGCTTATCCAACCCATAGCCAAAGAATTTCCAATGCATATCCAACGCTTATCCCACCATAGCCAATGCATATCCAACACATATCCAACGCATATCCAACGCAAAGCCAAAGCATTTCCAACGCATATCCAACGCTGGTCCAGAAGAACTTCCTGTTTCAGTCTTTTAACACTACACAAACATTTGAACCAATTACCTCTACCAGAACACTTATAACCAAATTAAAAAGTTAAACGAATATCTTTAAGGTTGAATTATATATGTAAGACTTGAAAAGGGATCAAACTGAAACCGGAAGTGGTTCTGGACCAGTGTTTACATCTGGCGAAGTGTTCTATAACGGTACAAGGACCATGAAAAACGGGTATATGCACAGAAATGTTCAAAAATAACATAATAACATGACAATCGCTCTTTTGAGAAAAGACCAACTTTAGGAACCCAACTGTTGAGCTGTATGCGAGACGGTTCAGTCACTCTTAATGTCACACCTCCTCAAACAAACCCCACCCCCTCTAAAATCACACTTTTCTGCATGTCGTGCACCGCAGCGTTCTAACCCCGCCCTCTCTCTCTCTGTCTCTTTTCCCTCCATGTTCCTCTCTTTGCAGCCGCTGCGAACGCTTGTCTTGTAATCACAGTAGCGAGTGTCTGGCCTTGCCTGTGAGAATAACCTACTACCACCTGACATTCCCCACCAAAATTCCCATTCCCACCAACATCTTCCGCATGGGTCCCTCCAACTCAGCGCTCGGGGATGACATCGAGGTGGCCATCGTGGATGGTAACCAGGAAGGCTACTTCTCTGCCAAACTTCAGGATCACGGCGGCGAGCTGGTGGTCCAGAAACCCATCGCGGCCCCTCAGGACTTTGAAATCTCTCTGGAGATGAAACTTAGGCGATACGGACACCTTAGCGTTTATCTGTTCAAGATACGCTTGTTTGTGACCCCGGAGGAGCTGAGCAATGCCATCACTGAATGAAATGAATTGATGTGATATTATATTCATCTTTCTATAAGCGCACTGCTTCAGTAGTTAAAATGTGATAAGAGAGAGTGTCTCCAGACAGTGTGATTTGGATACTTTAAATAATGATTACGATATGATATTTCTTTAGATTTTGTAAAAGGAATAATTCATCCGAGTATGAAAAACTCTGACATCCTCATGTCATCCCAAATACAGTTTACAACTTTCAGTCGACCACTTTGGTTTTCTACTTATGTGGGATTCAACCTGGAGCTCGAAAAAGCACAAACATCCACCAATAAAGTATTCTCAATCACTACAGTGGGTTGGTAAATGTCTTCTGAAGCCCAATGATATGTCTGTGAGAGAAAACCAGTCAAGTTTGAAGCTTATTTACAGAAATTAAAACCAAAACAAACTAATCTGAGTTAAAAAATGGCGAAAATGATGATAACTTAAAATCCTATGTGGATTTGTCTCATGACAAAAGAGCATTTGAGAACTTAAAGGACAAGTGAGAACCAATGAAATGATAAGTTTCCGACCTGTCGGACGTGGTTGTTCTGATTTTAGTTTCGCGAAATACCGGAATCGTTTTCTCTCACAAACCTATTTGGTTATTTGTGCTTTCTGGAGCTTTTGAACATTTTGATAAAAAACTATTTGAGTGAGTAAATGATGATTTTTTATATTCGGGTGAACTGTTCCTTTAAGAAAATTCTGTTAGCATTTACTCATCCTCGTGTTATTGTAAATCCAAATGCTTTTATTTAGTCCTTTAGTCATCGCATTTGATCACAAAACATGCAGAAAGAACGCTCTCATGTCACTTCTAAAGGAGTTCAAGTCATATAAACTGCTTCGATCAATATTACATTTTAGATATGTTTTGTAGTCCATATAAACCAAATTAGTATGAAATGAGAAAGATTTTTTGAAACTCCACGTTGTGTACCAGCAACAGGTTTAAGAACACAATGGGGGTGAGATGATAAAGGTTTCATTTTTTAATGTGGCATTGATAACGCTGTGGTGGCGTTCACGTCGTGACTACAATACCCCCGAACAGACTTGAGTAGAACATCACTGCTGTTAACAGAATCCAAACACTGACAGCGCTTTGTGTGCTCATGTATCAGAAATGCTGTTATGTCACTTCTCTCTGTAGTCTGCGAGTGTAGTTTGTTCCCTTCAGGTGTCCACCGATGGCCTGATCTGTGATCTGTGTTTCTGTATGAACTCAGCCACTAGATGGCACTTTCAGCCAAAGCAAAGCAAGTCGACCTAAGTGAAGAGTCACTTGTCGAGTCAGTTTATTCCTTTAGATTTTGTGTTATTCATTATTTTCTAATAAAATATTACCGATGTCATGGAGTTATGGTTGGTGTTTAATAACATTGGTAATGATGTTTCTGGGCTGTTTGCTCTGCGCGGGAAGGTTGAAGGGACGGCAGGTGAGCTGGTGATGATGGTGGAGGTCACACTTGTGTTCGGGTTTCACTGCACAAAGTTTTATCATGTTCTCACACCTGATGTAATCTTAAACCAGTCTCAGGTGGTTAGCTGGTTTCTTTTTTTCTGGTTTTATGGGGGATTTTAAAAACAAGTGGTCTGCCAGGGACCACCCTGTTGAAAAAAAACAGCATATGCTGGTTTGGTATGTTTTGATGCTGGTTTCTGCTGGTTTAAGCTGGTCCTTGGCTGGTTTAAGCTGGTCCTTGGCTGGTTTAAGCTGGTCCTTAGCTGGTTAAAGCTGGTCATGTGCTGGTTTAAGATGGTCATGTGCTGGTCCTTGGCTGGTTTAAACTGTTCAAACCTGCACCAAAACATACCTAACCCAGCATATGCTGTTTTTTTCAACAGGGCAGTCCATCGTGGCTATACTGGGAGACCTGTATAAACCATCTTAAACTAGGTAAGACCAGCAAACCACCTCCACTGTACCTTACGAAAATTAACAATTGGTTTACTATGAATACAACCCAAAAAACGTAGTAACTACAGTGAAATGTTACTATAAAAAGCAAGGTTAATTTTTGTAACGGGCAGAATTTAAGAGGAAAACATGTGCACTTTTGCCTGCCATGTCTCCAACATTATATAAAGCATTTATACTGTAAATTTGCTTATTTTTGAATTTGATTTTAGTTATAATCATCCTAGTAGCTCGGCCTGTATTCGGCACATGTGTTGTAGGTTGTTTCTGGGCACTAACTGTCCCCACACAGCTAGGTGGCGTTGTGCTGGTTTCCATCTCTCTCTCTCTCTCTCCCACATACACACACACACTTTCTGACAGTGAATTATGGGATTCTGGGCTTTGGACGGTGGTCTGAACAATTTGTGGCGGAGCTACATCGCCGCTGCGCACCAAGAAATGAGGCCCGCTGTGTTTGTGTTGGTGCTTTATCAACACGCTGACTATAAATAATAATTACTAGAGAAAAAGAAGAGAGCTTTGCTTGACCATGAGCGCAGCCGTCCAAAAACTCTGTTTTCCCCTCAAGCACCACTTTGGGATATGGCCACGTGAGGGGCCGAGCGACGAGTCTTCCCCCTGGATGAGGGGAAATTACCACTTGCTGAAAGACTTTGATGTTGGCTGAAAGGCGGGTTTAGCCTCGGGTCTTAATTTGCTGCGTTCGCCCCTCGAGTCGGAAGATCCGTCACGCTCTCCCTCCGCATGTCGTGCACAAGTTGGGTATTATAAGCAGGGAGAACATTTCGCGGTTTTGGCCCAGATCTAAGCAAAACATGGACCCACCCGCTAATTGCTAATTACAGGTCCATGCCCAGCGGTGGCTTGACTTCTCTGTAAGGGGCTTCTCCCCTCTCGGCCGGTAACCTGATCTGAGCTTTGGGGTTTAGCTACAGCTCCTGCGTTCCATGAAAGAGTGCAGAGATGGATGGATAACTAATCACGGCACGTCTCCAGACCTCTCCGGCCCGCCGGGGTCTAATTCATTTGCGCGTTAGTCTAAACCTATGCACGCATTCAAATACACTTTACTACAGTTCTCCAATGGAATTGGATTACGAGAATGTGGTCATTCGACCGGCCAGCAGATCGTGAGACAATTCAGAAAAAGTGTCAAAGTCATCGCCTAAATTCAAGCGACAGTCATGTCAACCCTGTTGTTGACGGATTGATAAACAGCTCGATCGGATCATTTTCTTATTATAGAAACGGACTCAAATGAGTCCATTGTTAACATCAAGTAGGAGATTATAAAGTCCATCTGGAAAGCGTGATTTGATGAGAAATGCTTGCGTTTATGTTGAGATGTCTGACTTGTGGTTGCCAACATGGCCAAGACTAATGTCTTGTCGAAGTTGGCAACCAAATGTAAGAGATCTCGATGAATCTCTTCCGGCGTCCTTCTAATTCACCCCAAAAAAATCTGCGGAGCAGTAGATTTAGGTAGATTTGAGCTGTTACAGAGATCTGCTTCAAAATCTTTGCCCGATTACCCCAAGAACGTCCAAAACGCAGGTTTAAAAAGACTCAGAGTCGTCGAGTAGTGTTGTCAGGAACTCCAGGATTTAGGGCTCCCCCGTACCATAAATTCCACACGAGATTTTGGGATGCAGAACTGGGAATGCTGTGCTAAACCAAATGTTTTCTGGAGAACGTTTTACATCAATGTCACAGTTTTGAAAAAGCATCGAGTGGCTGACAGGAAACTTGACCACCGATTCTCCTGTGGTGGGATTTTTGGCCTCTCGTCATGTTCTGTCCAGCCCCCCTCCCAGAAAACCTAATTGTTTGTGTTATGAGCTCCATTTTATGAACGCCCAGAGTATTTGCGCACATAATATTTATTTAGTGAAGGTTTCACCCGCCTGCTGGGTGCTTGGTTCTGCGGTGGGTTCTGCTGGAAGTCATCCGGTTGCTGGAGACCCACGACTGTGAAGGAAGATTATTTTCCCCAGTCAACACTAGAGATCAGGGCCTGTTTGTCTGAGACGTCTCACAAGGGGTCCTACTGTGCCTGAAGCGGCTTTGCGTTGTAGCGTGTCGTCGTTGAAGCCGGTGCGGACAGAGAGAAACCCAACCCCACATCGTTAGCCTGTATTCCTTTGGCAAAAGCAATGTTTTGATCAAGAAAGGAACTTGGAGATAGTTCATGACGGTATAGTTTAGATGGTTGATGTTCCTTTCTTCCAGCAGGTCAAGGGTGGATCGTGCAGATATCATCCGGTGTGTGAAATCCTGCCAACCTAATGTCAACTCCTGCCTCCTGAACCCCATCCTCTCCATCTCCCACACGGCCATCTCGCTTCCCACCTTCAGAGAATTCACCAAACCAGAGGGTACGAGTCCAGCTTTCATATCTAGATTTGATTACGTGAGCATCATTTATTCATGAATAGTATTCTTCTGAGGCCACGGACACACACGAATGCAAACTAAGCCAACGCGTTGTAAGCCTTTTGGTTATTAAAAAGCGTGTGTTTTGAGGGTAGCTAGAGCTATGAACATGTTTAGCTGACTAGCTTAACATGGTAATCCGTTGACTGTTGCTCCGCCATGGTGATGTTTGACAGCCTAAACTATATTCATTGCACTGTTATGCGCTTTACTAATCCCAAGCTTTCTTTCATCAACAGAAATCGTGTTCCTGAGGTCCACCACACCTTCACACTTACCTAACATGGAATCCTTGGAGATCGTCTACGACATCCTCGACGGCAACATCAACAACTCCTTTGACATCATCAAGCGTCTGGATCACAGCATGGTCGTGGGTGAGTGTCGCTCCGGCATGCGGCTAACAATGCCGAAGGACCGCAAGCTCAGCCGGAGGAATCCCTCTCTGGAAATTACATTCGCATCAAGTGGTTCTCTGACCTAATTTCCCATTACCAAAGATTCTCTTCATTTTTTTCTACAAACAAACCAAATGCATATGTGTCTCTTTGCGGGGGAAGGCGAGCGGGAAGCATGAATCTCGAAGGGAGAAGCTCATTCAGTCTAACTGCTTCCGACAGTGTGATTTCTATATTGGTTGTGCTGATGATAGCTCTGCACTTCTGTGGCCTTCTCTGGCCGTTCCGAAGGCCCGTGTGCGGACGCTCGTCCATGTGTTGTTCATCACCAGGCCGTGTTTTTCCTTTGCTAAGCATGTGGCCTTGTTTGCCACTTTTGTGGCACGGCCGACTTTAATGTGCTCTTTTACTCTTCGCTGTGTTTTTCCAGGACGCTTTGAACAGGGTTTTTTGGTGTCCAGATGTTGGTGTACTTTCGCACTAAGGTTATTGGGAAGGGTAACCGTACTCGGCTTTGAGAAGTTAATGCGGGTGAGACTGATGAGGAACAGGCGCTCTTTTGACGTCCGCTGACCCAATATAAAAAAGAAATTCATTCATAGATTATATTAGCTGGAGGGGTATGACATACTAGAGATCCAAAAACAATCTCATGCACAACAATCGCCATTGGTTGAGTTGATCATGATTCTCAGGTTACTTTTAAACCATCTGTATTTGACCCGATCATATTGAATTAAAATTCTTTCTCGGCCATTGACAAGATTTTTCATCATTTATTTTTCATTATTTCTGCCCGTCCATGTTTTATACGGTTGTAGGGTAGGGGGCTCTGTCACGCATTTTCGGATAGATCACAGCATCAACGGATGCCTTCTGAATCTGCTCTGACGAAAAGAGTTTCCCAAAATGTTTTTTTAAAGCAGAGGCTCTGTTCTCAATTCATCAAACCTTTGCATATTCATACAACAAAACGTTTTTGTGGATGTGGTTCAAAATGCTGCTCTTGTCTGGCAAGATTTTGTAGAAACGTTGTCGGGGAAAGAGTTGAGAACGGTTCAGGGGCGCACTCTAGGTTCAGGGTTGGTGGCTACTAGTAATTATTAGCAACAGTTACTCAGTAAGTATATAGTATGTACATGTAGAACAAGTCTGTAAAACAAAGTGCTCCCTCTCTTTAGAGTTTGCCCTTAGCAACCAGACAGATCCACCCTGGCAACCGCTCAGAAGACTCTTGCATCACGCCGGCAGCAAACAAGAGAGTCTGGTTTAATGTAACGAAGCTTTAAAGCACTTACTGAATTTACTCCTCAATGTGCTTGAACATCAAAGGCGTTCTGAGATGAAATCTATTGTAATGACATCCTGAAGTGGCTCATTGATCTCCGTGTGTGCAGACCTCATGGGTAGTTTCCCCTTGTACCAGAGAGAAAAGACTTCCTAAATCACCATTGCACAAAGACGCAAAACAACCGGCAATAATGCAGACAGCAGACACTTGTGGTCGTGTGGAATCCTGGTATGATGTCATGTGTGTGTGTGTCTGGACGGGCACCAGCGTTATTCGAGCGGGTACCACATGAAAGCCTCTTAGCGACCATCTCTTTCTCCAGCGCTGAGATTTTTCACAAACAGGCTCTGGGTTATGGGGCCCGTGTGCCCTGTGCGTCCCATCTGGGGCCTCATATCGTGACCAGAAGCTCCTTCAATTAAAACTCGACGGTGGTCCTCCGCTCGTCTTTGCCATGAGTCAGACGGGTTGGAGAACAGCTGGTGTGGATAAATCATGGACTCAAACCGGCGCAGTGGGTCTTCATCTAGATCTCCCCTCAGGCTCTGGATTAGAATAAAGAGGTTTAATGGGATTTATGGAACAAGTCACTGGTAGAATAACATTTGGTGATGCTGTGATGCATCTGAGCAACGTGATGATGGAGAACGGCCAAGCAGATAAATCAAAGAACATCGACTGTTAACACAATACATTCTCATTTGTAATGTTAAAGATTGCGTAAGAATGGTTGCTTTAATCACGTGATGGATTTAACAGAACCTAGCAAATGTCCATATTTAACCAGACCATCGGTTGTGTTGTACATCTATTGGTCATTTTTGTTGAAATTGTGCTTTCTGTTGGTGGCTCAGAAATGACAAACTTTACTCAACTCATATGAAACACGGCGCCCATTGTTTGACCAAACAGGCAGTTCCTCCGTAGGATCCTTTCATTGATCTTTTGGACACAGCCACACAAACACATGTATTGTCATTTCATTTTGTGTTGTTAGTGTTGCACAAATCATGGATAGAAACACTGTGTCACTACAGGTTGTAGGAATGAGTCGAAGCACATCATCAATCGGTCATCTTTACGTTCTTCGGGGCGCTCACCAATGAAGGAAGCAGAGTGAAGTGGTCTCCATGGTGACGGGTTGAACGCATTGGAATAGCACCTTGTGTTTGTTTTTAACAGAGTAGGCTGTTTTCACGGAGAGATGGGAGAAGTCTGGGAAGAGTCAGCAGTTTGACAGCTCACTGATGACACGGACATTCACTCCACAATCCCACAACTCCTCACAGTGTGACACAAGGCAACATTTATATTCAGTGTGTGTGGGTGCTGGTTGGTGTGTGTTTCTGTATGTGGTTGTGTGTGTTTATTTGGTTATTTTTGTTTTGTTGAGTTATATCTACCTGTCATGCGTGTGTTATTGTGTGTTGTACCCCCCACACATTGTGTGTTGGTATGTTTGTATGCTGGTGTTTATTAAGGTGTTGGTGTGTCATGTTGTGTTGATGCATGTGTGGTGTCTGTGTGTTAGTGTGTGTTGAGGTCTCTGTGTGTTGTGTGTGTGTTATTGTGTGTTGGTGTCGTGTGTTTATGTTGTATGCTGTGTGTTGTGTAAACTGGGTTGTGTGGTGTGTGTGTGTGTGTGTGGTGTGTGGGTGTAATTGTGTGTTGGTGTGTTGTGTGTATGGTGTTGGTTGAGTGTCTGTGTTTGTGTGTTGAGGTCTCTGTGTGTTGGTGTGTGTGGTGTCCGTTGCATACGTGTTGTGTTGATGCGTGTGTGGTGTCTGTGTGTTAGTGTGTGTTGAGGTCTCCCCATGTGTGCGTGTTGTGTGTTGTGTAGGTGTGTGTTGAGGTCTCTGTGTGTTGGTGTGTGTGGTGTCCGTTGCATACGTGTTGTGTTGATGCGTGTGTTGAGTGTGGTGTCCGTTGTACCTGTCGTCTCCCCTGCCTCAGTTGCATTTGTGTTGATGTGTGTGGTGTCGAGTGTGGTGTGCAACTGTGTTGATGTGTTGACCTCGTGTAGTTGATGATAGTGTGGAATACGTGTTGTGTTGACTTTGACGTGCAGCTTCAGTGTTGAGGATGAATCTCTGGCGTTAGAAAGTGATGAGGTATAAACATGAGAAATGGAGGATAGGAAAAGCCCCGAGATGCTGTGACTCCCCTCACTCCCACCAGCATGAGGAATCTACCGACATCCACAAGAGCTCAATCTCTGTCCCTTCTCCCTTGAGCGGCTCTCGTGTGAAACATCTGCTGTGGACGATGCACCTGTGGTCAGGATGCGGTGCGTGTGATGCTGTGTGTTAGTGGAGGAGAGCTGGCGGTACAGCGGAGACGAGCTGTCTGTGATCAGGTATGTGACGTTGGCTACGGCTTCTGTCCTTCACACACACCGGAGGAATTTTAGTGAAGCGTGTCAGAAGTGAAGATGCTGTGGAGGATCGAGGCGTCTTCGGGAGCATATTACAACCTGTGTTTGAGGAACGTTATTTACTCATAAACACCCCATGACATTGAAATCTCAGTTTCATTACATTTTTTGCAAGCAAATATTATTATTTGGTGAGTTTTCCTGCTCTGAAAATTGCTCACTTTTTGACAAAAAATCAATGAATGAGCACGTACACATTGAGCTGTTGGGTTGGACATAAAATGTCAGTTTGATGGTCAAACAGAGGTGGCGATAGAGAGGCGGACATCACACTTTGGCGGTTTATCGGCGTAAAAATAGACATTTCACAGATGTTGTTCACAGATGTTGTTTTCAAGTATTTTTAATACAGCGCAAGTAAAAACCTTGTTGACTTTTCCACACTCCCATCTGCCGAACAGTTATCAGAAGATTCCATATGGCAAAGAATATATTTGAATATGTTTTTCTTTGGTATACATTAAAATGTCCAATACATATGAAGTATTTGGAATTTCAAAACTATTTAAATAAGAGCCTTATATCAATGTTTTGACATTTGAGCGCTAAAAAAAATATATTTGAAAGATCCTTCACTCTCTTCCAAAGGTCCTTCGATGCCACAAAGAACCTTTAACATCTGAAGATCCTTTCTGTTTCACAAAAGGTTCTTTGTGACGAAAAAAGATTCTTCAGATTATACAAAAGTAAGAAAGAGACGTTTCTTTAAAGACTGAATGGTTCTTCTATGGCATCGCTGTGAACAACTTTTTAAGCATCTTTATTTTTAACAGTGAAAATCACTAAATGAAATGAGTAACTTTAACTTAAAGTTTTTAAACAGTTCATTCAACTCAATAAATGTTTGTTATGTGAACTCAAAAAATGATTATATAAAGCAGAAGTCAATCTGAAACCATTTAAGTAATCATAAAGTTGTTAAGACTTATTTAGATTTGTTACCTGAATTCAAACTGACTGAGTGAAACAAACTTCAAATCTTGAAGTTGAGTTTACTCTAATGATTTACTAAACCAACGCTTAAAAATACAAAGTAAAGGAGTTTAGGATACTCATATTTATTAGTTTTAATTCTAAGTGGTCTGAGGCAGTCGGTTTCCTCAAACAATGTGAGTAACCGTAACTTGTCGGGTTTTACGGTGCATAGTTTTCATTATTATTACATTTCGATGTATGTTTTGCTATGATGTGCTCTAATGTCATTTTGTTGGTGTTTTTAGATCATCCTAGATTAACGTACAGTTCAATCATTTCTGACTTACATTCCACTCCACATCGACAGCATCGCAAACAACACGAGCGATCTATTGTAAAACATGACGGCGTGGTTCCAGCGAAACAAACATTCCAGATTCAGTCCAAGCTCTTGACCGCAATGATTCATCGCTAATTGAGCCTGAGACACCAAACCGCACGTGTGGCCTTTCAGAAAGTCAAGTCAACTCTTTAGTGTTGTTTGGATAACGCAGCCACGCTTCCCAGCGAGCGGATCGCCGGGTTTATCGTGTCGTCCTGCGATGCCACGCTGGGGGTGTGTGTGTAGCTTTAAGATATGTGGGCAAACGTCTCTGCCCTTTCCTGCACCAGCTAGCGTGTCATTATCCAGTACTGCGGTGGTGAAAGTCATTCCTTGCATTTGTCTCTGGTGTCAAACCTGCCCAGTTTGGATGCTCTCAGACATTTCCTCCAAACGCCGGAGCGACCAGAAAACCAGAAATTGCACTGTTTACATGTAAACCTTCAATATCGTAACCCACGTAGCCATCGAGGATGACAAATGGTTGTTGGCACGGACTGGACTTTGTTTTGTGGCCAGCGTGTGTACTGCTAGCGAAAGCTATTTTGTTTGTCTTGCTCTTTAATGGCATTTTGAAATGAGCGTGGGAACGGAGATTTGGGCATGTTGGTGGTTTAGAAGTTGACCACAGACACATTTGAAGCTTCTGAACAACAGCAATGTCCTGTAGGGTGATTTCCAAACGTCCAGAAACACTTTGACCGGTCGTGCTCATAACACTGCATTCCCAGCGAAACCTTTGTAGCGTGAATATGTTGTGTAACTTCTTGTGCTTTGTTAAAATGATAAATAACTCTTGGCTGTTGAGCGGGGATGGTGAGTCCGACGTATGAGGTCCATGTTCACAAAACCAACACGTTTTATATCAGAATGACCTTATTTTTCTTTGTTTTAGTTTGTCAATGGTCAGAACGGCTATCATCACCTTCCATCATCTGTAATGAGAGTAAATGGAGATGGTTTGGAGTCGACCTTTGGTTGTTTTGTATGATGTCACAGCTGCTCTATGACTGCTCTTTACCATCACACTGAATGTATTATAACGGTCACGTGAAACAAAATGCGTGTCATTTAAAGGGCAGCGTATCTATGAGTTTCTCATTACGGCTCCTTTAAGGTCTGAAATCAGAACCGTCTCAGTTTTGCCAACTTAAATATCAAACATGAAGGGAACGTTTTTTTCTTTGTCTCCAGTCTTTAGAGAACTAATCAAATCTCACACTTTAATGGTCATTTATTATTGTGATTTATAAATGTTTTTAAATTTTGTCGAATTAAATCATTTCAAAAGGTACTAAATCTCCATTCAGTATATGAAACAAGCCTCGTACAATAGATATTTACAATCCTCTGTATACCGTATAAACAGTACATATCTGGATTGGAGTCAATTGACGACGTGTCTTCTCAAAGTGTAATGACAGACACATCTGTGACATTTCTGACTCTTCTTCTCAGGAGAAACATCTGAGACTTCTCACTGATGTTTAGGAGATATTAAAGAGATGTCATCGGTGATTTTTCTCTCTTCTGGGAGAGGTGGAATGTCATCAATCCTCTGCTGAGAGAGTTTGGTGTGTCCAGCCCGTACAAACACAGGATTTTCGTCTCTTTCTAATCATGTGTTCAGTGGAAGAGAATTTTCCAGCATTCTTGGCTCATTGGTGAATGCTGTGAGCGGGTGTGGTCTGTCAGCTCTGTAATGCACAATGTCTCAATTCCTTTGGGAATGTTGTTTCTTGTTCCTCTAACAATGAGCTTGAGCGATGCATCCATCATCACATGTCAAGTCGCTTTGTGCTTGTCGTCGATTATTTTATTTCCGTAAGCTTTGGGTCCGTTAATATACCAACGCACGTTAGGTTTCGAATGGCTCAGATTAAATTCGGACCATGTTTTGTTTCTGTCTGTTCATGTTTTTGTTTTGTTCTCAGGTGTGGTCCGGCAGGTGAAGCCACTGGTTGGTTCTTTGAACACCGTGCTGAAGTTGGCCATGAACTACGTCATGAACGGGGTCGTTTCTCACCGGAACATCATCAATGTTCACATCTTTGTGTCCGAGTTCTGGTTTTAAAGAGGTTCCCTTCCGCCCTTCCTGACATTAAAGGTGTCCATTTATCAATGCAGCACTACATCTTTGAAAGTTGCAGAAATCCTTTTTTTTGACATGAATTACTCACTCATAGTTGTTCCAAACGTGTTTCAATTTCTTTGTTTGGTTGAACACCGAGAAAGATATTTGGACGAATGCTTGTAACCAAACAGTTGTTGGACCCCATTTACTACCATAGTAGGAAAAATGACAATGGCAGTCAAAAGTGCCCCAGAGCTTTTTGTTGTCCTACATTCTTCAAAATACCTTCTCTTTTGTGTTCATCAGAACAAAGACATTGATACAGATTTGGAACAACTCGAAAGTGAGGAAATGATGACAGAATTATCATTTTTGGGTGAAGTATCTCCCTTTAAAGAATTGTTTATCCAGAGATGAAAATATCCCTGTGGTTTTTAGCCACTAGATTGTTTTGAGTGTGTAATACAAAGATATTTTCAAAGTACAGCATATTTCTGTAAATTAAACTTATTTTAACCAGGGTCAAGCTTTAAATGCAGTTAGTAATATGACTTCTGAGCGCTGCTTTGTTCGAGGATCAGGCCAAAAAAGTATAAAAAGTCATTAATCACTGAAAATACCACTTTAAAAGCATGCATACGTGCCTTTTGAGGGAAAAGCTTTAATAAGATTACTTGTGTGATAATTTACTTAAAATCAAACGTATCAACTCGTTTTAACAAGAAGAACATGACAGTTGGACAGACAGGAACTTTGCATGCTGGGACAGACGGACGTACGAGCTGTCACACGTTTAATTCAGTGAAATGAGAAATGTGTTTCGCTGCTCGGAATGTTTTTTATGTAAAATGAAAGCATGTTTTCCTCTTTTGTTTTGTAGTGGGACTGACAGCGTTTGTACGCGTTTATGCGAGAGGTAAAAGAAACATGAATGATTATAGAGATGACGACTCGACACTGATTGTACGCTTGTGTAGACACATTCTGCATTGCTAAATGTATTTTTATGTATCACCAACTGTGTCATTAAAAGCTGTTTTTAGATTTCTACTTTTGCTTTCCAGAAAAGTATTTATTCTACTGTTGACTACTGAAATGCTTAAACATTCGACTGTTAAAGTATATAATTAGTCATGTGAGGGATAATGTACAGGCAGCCGGTTGTTATGGCAGAAATAATCCCCGACAGTGTGATCAGGACGTGAAGCGGAGGGTCTCGTATCACACTGAAGGGGATTATTTGGCGATAACAGCAGGCTGCTTGTACATTATCCTGCTTATTACACGGATACTTGCCACATGAGAAACAAACTGGACATAAAATGTAAATCTGAAATATTTACAGAATGCAGACCGTTTAAGGTAAGAAACGACATTCAAACGTCATGAACCAGCAATTTGGTTGAATCATTTGTAAATATAATGTCATGCATGTCATTAAAAGACATATTTAATCTGTCAAAAAAACCTGTTAAAATGATTTGCTGCATCCAGGTTACCGTGTACTTGTACATCTATCTTCATGAGGACCAGTTTGAGAGTTTTAGACCAGCAGAGTGAGGACTAAGAGAGTAAAGTGAGGACATTTTGGCCGGTCCTCACTTTCTGAGACCCCTTTAAAGGGCTGTTTGAGGGTCAAGACCTGGTGTTAGGTTTAGGTTATAATCAGGTTTAGGTTATAATCAGGTTTAGGGTCAGGTACTCAGTTCTGATGGTTAGGGTAAGGGGCTAGAGATTGCATTGCGTCAATGTACATTTACATTTATGCATTTGGCAGACGCTTTTATCCAAAGTGACTTACATTGCTTTATCCTATACATTTATACATAGGTATTTGCAATCCCCTGGGATCCAACCCACAACCTTGCATTGTTAGCGCAATGCTCTTACCACTGAGCCACAGGAAAGCTTGTCCTCATGAAGATAGCTGGACAAACATGTGTGTGTTATTAGTTTTGAGCGGTTGTTATCTGGAAATAACCAACCTGCAAATGTTGCGACTGGGCCAATCAGAATCAAGCTTTCCAATGAGCCGCGTAATAAGAAATAATTATTATAAATAGCTGGACACCACATATTGATTTTCAATGTTTTTAAGCTCATTTGTAAATGCAAATCTTCCAAGGAGACATTTAAGCTAAGACATGACGTTCAAACTAGACGAACAGTCAATTTTACTTTATTCGTTTGTAAATATAGTCTCGTGAATGTTATTCATTATTTTTAATAATAATTATCAGGGAATAGCAAGTATCTCATAGAGCCGTGTAATTGATGTTTATATGGTCCGATCATTCATTTTATAACATAATAACGTACGTAATTTTTGCTAATTTTATGTGTTGAATTTTTTAGATTAATTTATGACATTTTATTTGGCATCATTAAGTTTCCTATTGCTCTAGTCATGAGACCATTTGATCTATAAATACACACCGCCCATCCCTTTAAGTAATGAACATACTGTATATATATTTTTACTAGAACCCTATCATCTCTGGGTTAAACATCCACAGAACTCAAAGCGTCCCCATATAGAATGAGTTGGTAGAAATGAGTAATTGAATTATTTCACGAGCTTATAATTTGACCATAATTTGCTCGGGTTGATTCAAATCATTAGTAAATCAAACTTTCCATGTAACTTGGCCGAGCATTCAGCGGGAATAAAAGGCCGCTGGTTTTTGCGTATTGGTCAATTTAAGAGCTGAAAGTCATGCCAGCGAAAGCCAATCATTCCCACAATCCTCTTGTTGGACTGGCAGGCTCTTCATGCCATGCATTGATAAATCCTGCTAAGTGCTGTTCATTCTCAGCAGTGGAAAGTTGGTCGTGGCGTTTGGAGGGACAGCAAGAATGGAGACCGCATCTCTTTTAGTGAGCAGCTATTGAACCGAGACTGTCTTTCCTCAACGTCAGGAGACGAGAAGCAAACCGCTCCAACTTATTTCAGCAGATGGAGAGGAGAGACCTTAGCCATAGTTCACTCATGAACGCTGCGGACGAGAAAGCACACCAGCGAGAAGCTCGGTTCTCATTTAAGGATCAGATGTTTTTCCTAAAAAGAGAATCAGATGAGACATGAAGGAGGTGTAAATGATTGTAGATTGTGGAGGTCAAATCATCTGGATTTGAGAAAATGTGATGAGAAATGTTTGAGTTGATATCGAGATCTTCACTAATATTGACTTTTGATAGCAGACGAGACGAATCTGAGCTCAGTTAGACACATTGACGTCTCTTCTCAAACTCTCATGACAGACACATCTGTGAGATCTCTGACTCTTCTTCTCAAGAGAAACATCTGAGACGCACTTGAGACTTCAGCAAAAGTTTCCATTTGCTCTCCATTTGATCTCACTGATGTAATCACGTTAATGACGTCTCATCTGTGATCTGTGAGTTTCAGTTTTTCTTCTGGACATGAGACTAGATGGAGCTCCTGATGTCTTGTGTATAAGTTGCAGAAGAGATGTTGAAAACACTCTTTGTGTTGTGTTTGAAGGTCAGAAACTTTCTCTTTTCTCAAGGTGAACTTCCATATCGGCACATTATTTCTAATCGATATCTCTGTGCTCCTACTGTATGCCAACAGTTAACTTATTTCTATTGTTTTCGGTAAGGGTTTTTGGGAGAAAGACTTATTTAGCGGACAAAAATGAAACGTAACGTTACTTTCGGCATGAACGCTGCAACATGACTCTGGAGTTTTAAGCAAATAATAACACGCTCGTGCAGTGTGTGCAGAACCAGCGTATGGGGCACGTGCAGAGTAAAACCCAGCAGAGGAATTCTCATCTGTCTTCATGCCACACACAGCCAAAGCTGGATCACATCACGACACGACCTTGGACTGTGTGTGTGTGTGTGCGTGTGTGCGTCTGTGTGTGTGTGTGTGTGCGTCTGTGTGTGTGTGTGTGCGTCTGTGTGTGTGTGTGTGCGTCTGTGTGTGTGCGTCTGTGTGTGTGTGTGTGCGTCTGTGTGTGTGTGTGGTCTGTGTGTGTGCGTGTGTGTTGTGGTGTGGTGCGTGTGTGTGTGTGCGTGTGTGTGTGTGTGTGTGTGTGTGTGTGTGTGTGTCTGTGTGTGTGCGTGTGTGTGTGTGTGTGTGTGTGTGTGTGTGTGCGTCTGTGGGTTGCTCTTTGGTGGGGTGGTGGTCAGGGCCCATGGGAAAGGGAGGCTCTCTGGATCTTGAGACCGGAAGAGAAACAAGGGTGAGATACAGTGAGAAACGAGAGGGGGGAGAGACGCGTCTGGGACGGGGCCCAGCTTCAGGACACACAGACGATGGGGTCGCATCAAATGCGCACACACACAAACATGCTCCCTTTCCCTCCACCCCAGCCATTCTTTACCGCAACACATGTTTAAAACACATGCAAGATGATTCAATCAAAATGTTGTGGGGGTTTCTGTAGCCATTGTTTCTCATTATGAACAACGAAAATGAAGGAAAAACTTTGGGACGTATATACGAGTCTCTATTGAAACTAAATGCTTAAATCTTTGAGTTTAAATCCAGACAGATCACCTAAAACCAATTTATAATTCATTCTTGTCAATTTGCAAAACATTGGAGTTTCAGTTCCAATGATAAAGAGTGGGACTTGATTTTATCCATCATGACGTCAGCCAACAAGAAACCTGCAACGTAAGTAAATTCAATTTAGTTCAATTTTAATACTTTTTTTAAGACAAACATTTAACATTTGCAAGAATGAGCTTGGAACATTCATTTATAATGAGTGGGCTTTAAAAGTTATTTGTAATGTCATTTGAGAAAAGCAAGGTTTTTTCTAAAGGTGGAGCCAGAGTTTTTTTTTACTTCTTTCGATATAAAAAATTGCACTAAGACAACAACTTTTCATGCACAGCAAGAGCAGAAAGAGGATTGATGTTGATTTTCGAACAACCATGAGATGTTCCTTTGAGTTTCCAGGTGAACTGATCTCGTATCAGCAGAGTTTCTGTAACCTAACAGTCAAACCTTTGTTCGCGCACATTCTTGCCCTTCATAACTCAAAATGGATTTCTCCGAGATCTACAGTTACAGCCGAAACACCATCAGATCTGAAAATGTCCTCCTGAACCCCCATGGACGCTGATGTTTTACTGTAGACCAACAGGTGGCAGACCTACACAACACTACCGTCTCTTTCTGTTGGCTAGCACTCACACATACAGAGCCGTAACGATGCATTGTTTCTTCTCAGATGACCAATCGGTATCATTGAGGTTCTGAACATTCATGCAAGCGAGCCATCAGGGGCGCAAGCTTGACCCGAACCCAAAGCGCTCGGTTGAGATGTGTGACTCCCCATAACTTACAGCGCCGGTCCAAACCGCCTATAACCAGAACCACGCTCAAAACCCCAGCCAGAATACACACGAGACACAGAGCGTATGGAAGTGAGGGCTTTTGGGACTTCAGCCACACTCATTGAAATTCAGACTTCACAGGCCAAAGCCATTCCGCTACTGTCAAGAAGAAAGGCTGTGATGGTGGGTCTTGCGTTGCCCAACGCTCGATGACGTCAGTGGGGCCTACACGCTCCTGCATCCATAAGAGGTCCAAAATAAAGCATGACATCAGATTGTAAAAGTTGCTTTTCATTTGATGGATGGTTTTAACAGTAACTTTATTTATGACCGGCACATCATTATTGGCCTTTTATGGCCGACAGTGACATTTAAAACAAATGTTCTCTTCAGAAGTATATAAAACACATTGTTCATTAAAGAAAATCACCAGACATCAAACAACACATTGGCTGCAAGGTTGGTAAATAGGCAGTAACAGAAAATTTGACTTCAAAGTTGAGAGAGATTGCGACTGTCTGTAACTGACAAACAACAAATGTTTCGTGTCGTCTTTTTCATCGTAGGCAGACATGTGGAGATTTTACACCATCGTTTTTTTAGGAGAACGTTCTTTGAGTGGCATGAAGTTATACTTTTGATGGTGTGCTTGGAGAAACCCACATCATCAATAGATGTAGAGAGTAAAAACTCATAACATGCGTTCAGCCACACTGTCATTTTACAGAATTTTACAGGTTTTTTTGAGTTTTTTAAGTTGAGGGGTCCAACATAAAATGGTCAACATCTCACATGTAAAGTTTACTCAAAAGAGCTTTTTTTGGGGAGGGAAAAAACTAAAATCTGTGGCATTATGTATTCAGTAAAGCAGATCATATTATTTGAAGAGTTTGGTTCCAAAATGAGATAAAAATGAAAAGTTATTTTATGGTGCATTCCCATTAATATCAATCAAACTGCAGTCGGTTTGTTTTGATTTAAGCCAGAATAACTCAAAAAATTCAGCTAACTAACACAACAAAACACATGATTCTTGAGAAATATTAAAAACTGAGTTATCTTTTGGAATCAAACTCTACATGTCTTGATTTCTTACAATCTTGACACACTGTATGTTTTAATAATAAGACGTGTACTCCATTCGCTCATCCAATGTCAACGTGTTTGTTCTTTCCAAGCGTATTGTTGTAGCACTTGGATTTTGAGAATGTGGTGTAAGCTGTAGTCTGATGGTGTTTATGAAATGAACAATGTGAGAGAAGATTGGTGAGAAAACAAGAACAAAACAAATGACCTTATAGCCCTTCCATAAAGACACACGTGAGAATTAAAATGATTTCTGTCCCCCTAAAATATGACAGACTAACATCAACGTTCCCAAATGTTTCAGTTGTGACGTGACTCAGTCTATATGACAATGTTCAATAGGCCAAAAAGGAAAAGCCTTTTTTTACCCATAAGACCCCTGTGTTGAATTTACCCGATGCTCATTATATCTGATTCTAACTCAGTGGTGGTAAATCTCAAAGATTCACAGCTGTCAATCGTCATCATTGAAAGTACATGTCCATGTGAAGCTGTGATGCTGAAGCCTAAAGAGTGTGACCGATGTGAATCAAGACGTTTGGCATCTGTGTTCATCACACAAAGAGGTTCTCTCTCTCTCTCTCTCTCTCTCTCTCTCTCTCTCTCTCTTTGTTTGTTTGTCTTCCTCTTCTTTTGTTGTCTCTCAATGTGGTAAGTCGCAGGAACATCATGGAGACGTGGCACAGCGAGGGCCATCTATCTAGCGTTCCTGTCTTTAAAGCCAGAGAACAGCCATGAATAATTGCCCTAGAGAAACAAAGCGCTGGCGTGTCACGGCCGATAATTATTAATACACGCACTTCTCTTTTACAAAGCCATCCCAGGCTTCTTTTGTTGGGCCGTGGAACCATATCCATCAATATGTTTTTGTTTTGGTACCAGAGTTGGTTTAGTTAATGCTCAACGGCATGAAAGGGGCTCGGAGAGGCCTGCGCTATTGCGACACTTCCAAAAACTCCTTGATTCCTCAATGCAACCGCATTCCTGCATCGCACCAGACAAAGGGAACAAAAGCACCCGTTAAGGATGTCGCCCATGTGACCTCTGACCCGGGTGACCCTGAGCCGGTTTGGGTGTGTGTTACAGTTCACAGATGTGTTTCTGCACATCATAGAATAACTGATGTCTTCACATGATGTCTGAGCGTTGGAATTGAGCAGTCGTAGCAATCATAAACAACACTTTCCATGGCTCTACATTACCTTCTTCTACAGGAATGATGTCTGAGGATGTGAAACCGAATCAATCATTTGTGTACGTAACATGGGTGAGTCTCACTGCCCTACAAAACAGCGAGTTTTTTCCCATGTTTTAAAGGTCTAGAGTGGGATTCGTAGCGGCCACTAGCGGTGAGTCTGAGAATTGCAACCAATCTCTCAGTCCAAACACGACGGTGGCCACCACAGTACAAAAAGCTGTGTCTTCTCGTGTTGGCGCAGGGAAGAGATCATGCGGGCATTAGAAAGAGTCATGTCTTATTTATGACTTGCTTTGACTCAGATCAGTATGTCAGTAACATTGGTTTTCTGTTTGTTAGAACACAGAAGTTGTTGTTGTAATATAGCTTATATTCGGTGTATGTAGATAGAAATGGATAATTCTAAGGTAATACAAACATAACGGTTCATTACATAAGGTCATACACCTTTGAATAAATAACTGTGTATATTATATTGCATTTCTGTGGATAGATCCTCCTAAAACATGTGAAACCAATGACGCTGTCCAGACGTTACGTCGTTACAGCAAGCACAGAGCTTCGATCATTATTTGTTCACTTTATTTCGAGTCACTTTCACACCCTGAATATATACTTCAAATGCACATCGCAGACTTTCTTAGTGCCCATAGCTGAAATTATACGAAATTTTTTCGCCAGAAATGATTACTTCATGATAAACTTTAGTAAAGTGGAAGCGCTTTGGCTAATGTCGGACATAGCAAAAGGGGGCGGGGCGAAAGGTCAATTAGGGCACAATCAAAATCAATGTGACACTGAGTGATGGGAGACCCCCCAGAGCCCATCTCAAGCTAATATGACTCACTTCTTAAATGTTTTATGACATTTCCAGATTTGATAAAGTTGTTTTTCATGAAATTGTCAACTTAGTTTCAGATGTTTCTATTGGTATTATTCAGGAGAAATCACAAGAGAATCAATCGAGAGTGTAATTGTTGAAACACATGAAGAATATGGAAGTGTAAATGAATGTGGATTATAGAGGTAAAATAATCTGGATTTGAGTACATTTAAAAACATACAGACTTCAGTTGGTGATGGTTTTAAGATTCTGTAAGATTTCCCCATGTTCATTGATGAAGTAAAACCATCTGTTATGTCAAGTATGAAAGTATTGTTTCTATTAGTTTGATCAATGTTTAAAGGGGACACAGAGGTTTTTGGTATTTCTCAGATTCCGGGACAGTGACTCAAGCGTTAGGCTCTGTTTGTTTTCGTCTCTTTGTCAAATGAAAAACATGACGGCTGGACATCTTGCAGGTTTTCTTGTCTGTCATGATGGAGGCTGTTTCAGACAGTGACTGTGACTGAATGTTTTGTCTGACTGATGTTCTTGTGTCAAAGTCTTGGTATTTGTTGAAGAGCAAACTAGTACAAATAAACAGATAGCTGGTTAAAAAGACTAGTCAGGTTGATCTTGTTCAATGACAAAAATCTAAATTCTGTCATCATTGTGAATCTGTATGCGAGTCTTTCTTCAGTGAAACACAATATTTTGAGACATGTCTTAGTGGTTTTGTGTTTATATATGGAAGTCAATGGGGTTCAGTGTTCGATTATCAACATTCTTGAAAATATCTTCTTCAAGAAACTCATACAGGTTTGGAGTGACATGATGGTGAATAAATGAGGAACGAATTTGGATTTTTGGGTGAACTATCGCTTTGGGAGCAGTTTTGACCAGTTCTTAGAATGCAATGCCGTCTTTCTGACCAACTAAACCAGGTTTAAGACCACCGCCCCCCCCCCCAGCCAGGATTAATCTGTTTTTTTTTCTCACCAGTGAAAAGTTTATTTCAGAACGAGACGTTTGCTTTGCATTTCTCAGGGCAGGGAAGGTTGAGGTGTAAACACTGACGGGATAATTGTAGGCTAACTCATCTTTTCATAAAGTCAGCACGAAAAATGGTGATGTATTTAACATGGCTGACCCAAACTTACAATTTTTAAACCTGAGAAAATGTCATTGCTTTTGGAGCGACGCAGAAGCGTTGGCCACGAGCCTCTTACTGACCTTGAGCCAGTGGGGACCACACACATCACTCATCCTGGCGTGAGTCCTCTGACCTCAGACCAGTGTAGAGAACAGTGACGAGAGCTGAAGGCTCACTGGACACCAGAATATCTTCCCTAGGCTCGACCAACAGCGATGCCCATGATTCATTTAAAGGTACTGTTCGGCTAGAGATGACGTTTTCGTCCATTTTACTTTACATTAATCTACAGTAGGCCTACATAAAAACGCTCTTTGTCCACACTAGCGTTTTCAAGCGTTTCCCAAATGTTGCTCATCCTAAATCATCATAAATTATTACGTCCCTTAAATACTGCATGTATGTAAAACATACAGAGATTTTAATCAGGCGTTTAATTATGTAAAAATATTCTGAGCAAAGATAATTCTATGGGCTAGTTGCACAAGATGGCGCGGGTGAGCAACTTACAACTGAGCATTTAACATTTTGTCAATGAGCTAACAATAAGAATACTTGTTAGAAAAATCAGGTTTGCTTCATGAAGTAGATTTCAAACTATTTTTCATTTTAATTAATACATAATACTTTGTTAGAGCTTTTGGGATTCGTAATAATAGTTATAAAACCCCTTCGGACCGCACTATTAGATTTATAAAGGAAAAACTAAATTCCTTTGTCCTTTGCATCATGTGTCACATTATAAATGTGCATTTTTATTTAAAACATATAATTTAGGGTTTAAAAACATATCTTGAGAACACCATTGTCACAACCATCCATTCGCTAGCTGCTCAAGATGGCGCCGGTGAGCCAGAGTCGGCAGAGTCATTTCCGGTTGTATAACACTGTATGGGAAAAGGAGGAATTTTGGCCGGCTGTTTTTAGATTAAAAAGAAGAAAGTAACATATAAGCGATCCTCTCTCCATTGCTGAGCACTGCCAAAACAACTAAAGTGTTAAACGATCAGAAATTAGTCTGCCGACTCTGGCTCACCGGCAAAGGGGTTTTATAACTATTATTACGAATCCCAAAAGCTCTAACAAAGTATGATGTATTAATTAAAATGAAAAATAGTTTGAAATCTACTTCATGAAGCAAACCTGATTTTCTAATAAGTATTCTTATTGTTAGCTCATGTTAAATGCTCAGTTGTAAGTTGCTAAATAAATAAACGTAAATGTTGTTTGCTGTGACATTCTGACAAAGCTCAAATCTGCACATGTGTTGTCCTGTGGTGCTTTCTCTTTGATGGCAGTGCGTAACGGGCATGAGAAATGTCATTAGGAAACCATTCCTCCTCACTCTTGACGGCTGGATTTATGATGTGCTAAGTGCAACGCTTACACGAGGGGTTGGAGACCTCCTCTTCACGACTCTCTGAATCTCTCAACAAAAGAGAGTAAACAAGGGATGTCTTTTGGAATATGTGACATTTTTCCGGCGTGGCGGCCAGCACCAGTTTACATCTTCCAGTCCTGTTAGTGACACATTTAAATGAGCTGCGGTCTCAGTTTCTTCACACACGTGGTAGATTCATGGAGATTCCTCTTTTCTCCTCGCCTGGCTTCCCCTCGGCCCGATCGGGCTCAAGAGAACCACATGCCAGGGTCACTCCTCTCCTCTCCCACCCAGCCAAACCAGAGCCATAATTGTGCTTTTGTTTCAGGCGCTGCCCCAGTTATAAAGAAGAGAGAAGCCTTGGAAAGGTCAACAGAAAGAAGACGGTAAAATATTCTGTCATCTTTTATTCAGATTCAGGTTGAATCAAATCACTGACGGACATAAATGTACTGTACAATAAAAGTTGTCTAGATACGTCACTTGTGAGTAGGGTTGGAAGTGGAAAATCGATTCCAATTCGGAATCGAAAGGTTAGAATCGGGTACTTGAAATTTTTATTTAAATTCCTCTTATCAGTTCCTGTGTCAGCAGAGGACTTTTGGTAATACAAATTGTAATAAACCCGACAAAACATGGTTACTAGTTCCACTGTGGAATCCAAACTGGGAATCGATAAAGAATCAGAATCGATAAGTGGAATGGGAATTGGAATCTCAAAAATTCAAACGATACTGGTGAGCGTCAGAATGCTAATACACTGAAGAAAGGTTTCCTGTAGCAGGGCCTCCTGGTTCAAACCACGGATTGTAGAACACGCTGGAAAAGTCAACCATGAGGACGGCCCCCGATGGGACCATGT
Organism: Triplophysa siluroides; assembly: GCA_006030095.1. Classification (NCBI taxonomy): domain Eukaryota; kingdom Metazoa; phylum Chordata; class Actinopteri; order Cypriniformes; family Nemacheilidae; genus Triplophysa; species Triplophysa siluroides. The sequence goes on along the minus strand of VCII01000049.1, from coordinate 975,052 downwards.
TAACAGCGGTGAGTAATTATGGCGTGCTGAAGCTTCTTCAGATTTTCCTCCTTAATCTGGTTTATGAAGGATGAAAGAGGTCTCTAGTCTCTTCCAACGACTGATGATTAACATGAAATATTCACTCAAAAGAAACTCCCTAATGTCACAAATTTAATACATCTGAGAAAAGCCGTTCCCGAGGCATCCAACAATTCCAGAATCAAGTGGGAAGGAAATGAAATAAATGGAACTAAACATTTCAAAATAATAACCTAAACAAAAACGGCTTGGCATATTGGACAAAAACCATGTCATTGTTGTTGCAATGGTAACATTTGTCTTTTAACTTCAGTCTGAGTATAATTTTTCATGCCCACTATGTAATGTGTTATGTTCTGCTGTGTGCACACAGGAATTGTGGGAAATCTTCGGCAGTGCCATCCTACCACGTCTTTGTCTTCAATGCCGGAGGAAAATGTCATTGCTCAGAGGTTTGCTCTTTTAAAGCTCTTGGGGGTTTTTGATTGTTTCAATTATATTTCAACTTGTTTTCAGATGTTTTTGTGCAAAGGACGAGTAAAAGTAGACACAAATAAGATGACTGTTGACAAAGACTATAGACCTTTAAAGTATAGCAAAACTTGTTGGGTCTTGGAAGTATTTTAAAAATGAAAAAAAATAACCACATTATATAGTTTTAATATTTTTGTGAAGTATTTACTGGAGGATTGAAAATGTATTTAGAGATATCCTGCTGTTTTCATTCTGTCCACCGTGTTACTCGGGACCATTGGAAGTTGATAATGCGCATGAGTTTGCACAGAATCCCAACACTCGTTGGAATGAGAATATCCACCCCAAACCACTGATCTTAGATCTGTCTATGTTTTCCCAGTCTCTCGTGCTGTTCCCGTAACCCACTGGCTCCCGGCTCCAACAAAACCCTGTAACTGTGACTCCTGGAAGCTTGCGGCTATTTCTGTTGTGATGGACAACCTGACGGACAATAATCTGTCCAGAACTCGACTCTCGGAGAGCAGAGTTCATTCGTGCTGAGCAGATTCCCAGCGGCTCTTGCCAGAATCCGTCGTGAACGAGTTGAAAACAGTGACTCTGATATGTGATCCAACGCAGTGAGTGCACGGTTTGTGCATTTGTTAAACCAAATTTATTTACTCGGGGACGGCTAATGGGGCGTTATTATATCTGTCAGTTTCCCGTTGCACGGCATGCATTAGCCCGGGCTTCTTGTACGAGGGCCTCAATTATAGTTGTGTAAAAGTATAGTAGGGTCAGAAAGAAAAGACAGACAGATGTCTTCCTGATCAAACCGTGCTTATCCGAGTGAGTCCCATTGACTTGATGCACTGGTGTTTTTAAACCACTCATTGTACGCTTGGCTTGCGTAGACAAATGTCTACATTGGGGCTTTCAACTGGGAGTTTGATGAAGTTTATTACAAATCAATTATATTCTAATGGCTGACAAAAATGAATGCGGCTCTCATCTTGATGTACTTGGCAAACGTATCCAAACAAAGTGCTATTAAGCTTTACATAGATCAATACAAATGGAGGCTGGTGAACCCTATAAATATTGTATTTTATGTTCATTCTGTTTGCTAAGCTTTGTGCATTAGCCGCAGTTGATCTTTAACACAGCAGGATCTTTTTGCTACTACAGACTTAGCTGGGTTGAATTGAATGCTATAGGAATATTTATTTTTGAGCAAGTGAGTGCACTTGTGGCTTTCAACCGTCTTTAAACCCAGGAGCTGAAGAATTTACCTCAGACAAACAACAAGGCTGAACGACTACAAAACAAGTTAGTGTCTTGGAATGCGAAGCAAACACCAGAGATTTGTTTGGCCGACCTAGCTTACTAGTGTTTAATCTGTACGTTTATTTTTGGTTTAGCATATTTTATTTGTTTCATGCGCTCTCCTGCGAGTCCTCCAACCAGAAGATGCATGATTGAACCAGAAAGGGTGACCCCACCAAAATTCGAAGTGCTTCAGAGTTCCTGTTTTGCTTGCACATGTCGCATGGGGCCCTCAGATCATAACAGAGGAGATGAAAACTATTATAGAGTTTCCCAGTGTAGAAGCGCAGCTCCATGTGGTTTCCATGACTGTGGTGGTTAATGGGTTGGTAGACAGTGTTTCGGAAGCAACTTTGTACGACCAGTGTTGGGTAAGTTACTCTGAAAAAGTAATTAGTTACTAGTTACTAATTACATATTCAATAGTGTAATTAGATTACTTTACAAATGACTCTGTCCAAAAAGTATTTAGTAACTTATTACTAATTACTTTCTATATCCTACATCAACGTTGATTAGTTAAGTGATTCAAGGATAGACATGAAACGACTTATTTCATTCATTCAAATAAATAATATTAGACTATGTGAGAATGACTATGTATGACAGATGTGAGAATTATACATTTTACAAGTTAAAAGTTAGACTTTGAATTTTGATGTTAATTCCACTATTGCACACATATATTACAAAGTATTTAGTTTAATTACATCAAAAGTAACTGTAATTAAATTACAGAAAACATAAGAGTAATCCCTTACTTTACTTTTTCAAGGGGAAAGTAATTAAATTACAGTAACTAATTACTTAGTAACTAGTTACACCCAACACTGTGTACGACTACAGTCAAACTACTCTTTGATACAGTAGTTAGATAGACTAAAGATTAATGTGGAGAATGTATCTGAATGTTTCGAAGCTAGTTGCAGTGAAAGATATCAACCCACAATGAAATAAAAAAGAACAAATGTGGGTTCACTGCGAGTCAAGGATCTGGTTTTCTTGACGTTTTTGGGAAGGGTCTCTGTTTCACACCATGCACATGTGACACGTCGTTAAAGATATTTGTGTCTTTAGCCGCGTTCCCTCCAACTCAAACGCCGTTGACCCTGTCTGTGGTTTCTTCCTGTCACTCTCAGAACAGAACAATATTTTCCCGATTAATTAATTTCGCCCAGCAGAAGTTCTCTAAAGCATATAAATATCACAAAATGTCTACTTTATTGAAACCACAAGGGATGTTGGGATTGTCCAAGACACACAACCTTCCTGGAGAGGTCAAACACCAGCCCTATTTTCTGCTCTGGTGGGCAGGGAAAGCGGTGGTGACCATTGGAATGTTCTGGATTCAGCTTTGCGTTTGAGCTTTGCTGATACCCTTTTCCCCATCACAGCACCACCAGCCCCCGTCGGTTTGGCCTACGGTCCCCAGAACTGGTGGCTTGATGCCCTGGCACGGGCTCTCAATACACCCCCTCTCTCTCCGGGCTGGTGTGTGCAACTTCCGGAAAACATAATCTTAAATGTAATCTGTGGATTTACAAGCGCATCTGATAAAGGTTTGTGTTCTTGGCACTGACCCCTGACCAAGGAAGTTCTAATTTTTTACGGCCTCCTTGTTCTCTTTTCTTTAAAGCACTGGGAATGGATTACTGGAGATGCACAGGGTCCAATTAAAACTCCTTGTTTCCCCATGGCTTCCTGACGGTCGTTAAGGTCTTCCACTACCAGAGATTACCAGGTCAGAAGTTAAAGGCCAATCCCAGAGAGGGCAGAGATACGCCTAAGCAGGTGTTGACCTGAAAAATCCTCACCGTTTTAATGATCCTTGAGCTCATCCGAATAACTAAAAAATGTGTTCCCATTCACTTGTTTCAGCCCGTGGGGAAGCCTCTCTTTCTTCTAAGCCTAGCTAAGTTAGCTTTGTTTCCTAAAGCTGCACTTTAAGGGGATTAATCTGTGAGCCAAATTTACCGCCAGCCTGGTGGACGATTGATTCCTGCGCAACAATTAAAATTCCGGCATTTGGTGTTCCAGGGATTCACGGGAGGTGAATACCACAGGCTGGCAGTGACTGGGCGACCGTGGCATTGTAGCTTTACATGAGGGTGTTATTTGTAATGGAAAAGAGATGGTTATTCACCCGGTCAACGCAGGAAGACAAAGCAGATATAATGAAGTGAACCAAATGCTGGCAGGCGTCCATTCTCACATTCAAAGTCTGACTGCTGAACAAAACCATTCCATAATGTCACTGGCGGCAAATCTCATCCCTGATGACTGTCACTTTATGATGTTTTGTCTGATTTAGTCTGGGCTGTTTTTCATTTTTAATTGGTTAGCTGTGGAAAATTGTTGTGAATAGGGCTAGACATCAACATGAAGGTTTAGTTTTAAGTCAAAGAAATGTTATGGTATTGTGACCTTATAGTGACAAACAAGTACATTTGTGACGTAGACCATGATTCTTTGCCCATGGTCTACCATTCTTTGTTTTTATTTTATAGCATGTGATCCTCTGTGGCTCACTGTCAAATCATACGATAACATGAATTATTAGGCTTTATTCGTGTTTCCAAGGAAGGTTTCCCAAAACTAAGGAACGAGAAAGACATATTGATTTGTTTTAAGTCAACTTCAGAAATTGCAATGCAAATCATTTGTAATGGGAAAATATGGGCATTTGGTTTCATACTTTCGGACTGTCCCATGAAAACAAAAACACACCAAAACCATCACTCACGCATTGATTTTATATTGAAGTCAATGGTCTAGTTTCTCATGGCTGTGTCTGTCACCTCCAGGAAAAACTCTCTGGCCTGTGACCAAACCAACAGAATGTATGCGGCCACCTAAAGTTCCAGAGTTTCCTGTTTACAGCAGCGTGTGAGAGACACGTTCTTGGTTTGCGTTTTCAAGACATGCTTCAAATTCTTCAAGAGCACCTCTCCTAGATACATGTACATTAGTGCGGGCCAACCTCAGCGTCACAACATCGAGTTCCCCAAAGTGCGCTGGCTGTTTTTACAGGAAGTGTGCTGGACGACAGAAACCGCTGAACAGCGCTCTCGTATAGTAGCCCGTCTGAAACATGAATTATGAAATGTGCATTCACTGGGAAAAGAAGAAAACCGCAAAGACAGATCAAGATGATGTGGTAAACAGGGTAAACGTTAGGGCAGGAGTGACAGCACATGAGCGATTCATTCTTGTTTATAAGTCAGCCGTAGTACTATTGTTTTCCGTTCATCTCTGAACTCTGTGGAAAGTGGATTTTCCTTTGTTTTTTGGAGAAGCAGCAGGATAACGTGTCAGTCAGTTTCTCTTCACCAAACAAACTCCAACAACTCCGAACTACACAATATTTGAAATGCATTTGGAGGCCCAAGACACAATCTTCTATCAGATGCTAGACGATTTCTGCACATGAACAACTCAAATGATGATTCACAATGATCCATTACAGCATTAAAGTTAAAAGGGTTTGTTCCGGTGGTAAACACATGTCTCCATGGTTAGCTTAACATTTGCAAGGAATTGCCAGGGAGCTCTTTTCCAGGCCAACCTTCACATTACACATCGCTCTGGAGAGAAGTGTTTGATGTTCTTTCAATGAACAAACATTTAAGAAACAACTGAAGACACACTTGTCCACACTCACCTGTCTAACTCCTAACTGTGGGCTCTGGAAAAAATCTGTCACAGTGGAGGAAGAAAATCTTTTCACGTTGAGAATATTCGCGCGCAGTATGAATAACTTCATAGGAATCTATTGTTTTTGTTCTAGCGCATTATCGAGACAAACGTTTACTTACATGTTCAGTGTGTAAAGACTTTTACTCTGTTACTATGTCTTTGAAAAATAATATGTTGCTATATTTCCCTAGTTTGAATGTTATTAAGATTCTTTGAACATACGCATGCTGTCTTTCTATGTAATTGACTTTAAAGTCCCAGTGAAATTAAAAATGACAATTCTTATTTTTTCATGAAATATTGCAGCGTTTATGGTAACTAGTTTATCAATGTGGGTCGTTCTCTTCTTAAAATTCATATACCCTCATAATCTTCTTAAAATCTGAAAATGCACTTCCTCCCTGAAATGACTATCCATCTGAAATGACGTATGATAGACGGCTTGGGCGGAGCATCCGTTAACTCCTCCCCTTCAACTGTCAGCCTGCTGCCAGTTTCATTTCAATATCAATGCAACTGCTGTTTTTACACATCCAATCAATTTGCAGTGAAAAACGCAAGCCACGCCCACAAATTTTCTCCTTTAAAATTTCTTTTCACTCAGAAATCTGTCTGAATACTGAAGTAAAAACAATCGGAACTTCCAGTTCACGGGGACTTTAATTAGATACTATTCTTTGTTCACTAACGTGCTGTTTGCATGTTGATGACTGACAGATTTTAGTCATGTATGCTCTACAGTCTAAGTTTAGCACTAATTTTGTAAAATCTGTTTACACTATTACTTAATTTGTGTTCTGTATCTTCCAAAAATTGCACCCAAAGATGCACAAGGTTATTTTCAGGTAAAATGTGAACATTGTGTCGGTGGAAGTTGGAATATTTGTATTCGAAATTAGGGGCCTTATCCAAAACACTCAATTAACTCTGTGGGTCTATTTCTTTCAGTCATTGTAATGAAATAAACAAAAGTTGAAGCATATGTAACCTTTCCAACAGTGAATAAAATGATCTAACATCTGGATCGTGCCGCTCTGTCTGTGGATGCATTCAATGCCAAGTGGGTTATCTGTGGACGAAACCAGAAATATGTTCTGTTTGAGTGAAAAAGAGGCAACGCTGAGCCACATGTAGACATATGATTTGTGTTTGTTCCGTTCCTACAACACTCTCACCACAGATATTCATACATTCATTGCAGAAAAACTGAAAAACGGCTTTGTTATTCCACAATACGCAACGCCTTAGTACATGAGCAACATTTGTGAAGTATTTGTGGTTCTAGCAACATTTCCAGGTTGAAACTAATCTGAGATGATTACTAGAACACAAATATACCATTTCATTTGATTTCATCTTTATTTGATCAAATTATGATATAATATTATCACTCGCTTCTCCAAAAACCACCACAACCACCAAATGCTTCATACAGACTTATAAGGTTGCACCTGAGAAAAATATAAATAATTTCTTGAAATATTCATCTGTAAAAAATATCAGTTTTAACAGTATAAACCTTTTTATATGTTTCAGGCAGGGCACCCAAAAGTGTCCTGTTCCAGCCCACCGCCCATCTGCCCACCAGGAAAATGCCCAGTATGCCCGATTACCAATCCAGCCCTGTTCACAAGTTATTAATGAAAATCCTCATCGTTTTTTTACTTTTCATGTTTCTCCTGCTAAGAGGTCACAGCTACAGTGACTTCATGTCTTAATAAAACGAATTATTTGGAATTTGTAGATTAATTCAGTTAATAAAAACTTTGGTATACCTGTGATGTGCATCATTATTTTAAAAACACCTTTCATTTGTCTGTTCGATGGTCATGAAAATTCAATAGCTGGAGCCAAAAATCCTTTTAAAATCCTGCCGTTTCATTCATTCATCCATTCATTGAATGGATTATTTATTATAATAAATATTTGCCACAATATACGTATTTTGGTATTTATATTGTATTTCCCATTACGCATGAGAACGAGTGGATTGCTTATTTTTCAATTTATTATATTGCCCAGGAACTTGATGGTGTTAAGGTTCATTTGACCTCAAAACTGGTATTCGGAGATGTCGATTATTGTGGTCGAGCCTATCAATGCCGCAAATCTAACCGCAGCAAGCAATCCAACCAATCATCGGTGGAAATGTAGACGGCATCACAATATTCGAGTTATCAGCCAATCAGTGCAATTCAAAGCAGCCAAGAGGTTGCGAAATTGTCCGCCGCCTCCTTGGGCCAAAGATTAAAGTTTAGACAGTGAAGAGGACATTGTGAGCCGCGGAAAGATCCAAATGCGTTTTGTAACTTGCTGAGTGCACGCAGAAGTGAAAATGGAGGGGATAAGCCACAAATTATGGTTTCTTGTGTGAGGTAACACAGTGATCCATAGAACTGGAACCGAGTCAGGAAGTTTCTGTTCCTGTCTACAAAGGTGTCACAAAGTCTTTCCACATATGCAGCTTGAAGTTTAAAGTTGAGATCTCACAAGGGTAACTTCTTCATGGGGTTAATACACCACCACAGTTCTATGTGGCTTTCATTTACTCACATGCCCCTCAGTGCTTGGCAGGGAAACCCTTAATAATATAATGTTTCCCTCTGCGTGAGGCAAGGGGCAATTCGGTGCCTTGTTGAAGTTGAAAGAGAACCCAGTCCCAGATCTATTGTGCAATCCGCTGGCCTGGTACACGTCCACTAGCGTGCACTTACCGGGTGATCCAAACGCTTTTGAACTCTCTGCTGAGGTGTTGGGGGAACGGCGTGTAGCGTCAGTTTCTACGTGTGGTCAGTTTTGTTTGGGTATCCAGTCACAGCTGTAACGTGGATTCCCAGACATCTTAGCCTCCTGCGGTCGGACCATCACCCAAAGGTGTTCGATGCTCTTGGCGGTCACGGTCGGGCGATGAGCCTTGTGGTTCTGCTGTGCTCGTGGAGTTAGAGTGGCTGCATTTAGATTTGTGGCTATCTGCACTAGCTTTTCTTGGACCCTCGCTACTGTGCATACTGGCATGGTGGGGATCTTTCTGATGAGAAAGCATCTGACGGCTGCCAGGATATAACAGGATAGCCCTCAGAAACCACTGCAAATAGATTTAGGTGCCTGAATCCATTTTGGAGCGAATGAGCTAGGTCAGACAAATGCTGCTGTGAGACTCTCTCTTATCAAATTGTATATCACATACAAGGTTATATTGGCTAAATATGCTTTTTTATACTGTATTTGAAAAAGAATTACAGCAAAACTCCAACCCTTTTGAAAAAAAAACGCCCCCTTTGCAGGGTCATGGAAGGGCAGGAGTCTATACTTCTAAATACTTTTAGGATAATAAGAATTTAGGAGGACATTGTGTTTGTCATACATTGTCGTAACCAGAATTTTTTCCGTTCGTTGTAAGAAATAATGAAATACTGTATGTTCTAAACAAGTTTTGTCACCCTGTTTCAGGATCAGAAGAACTTCTGCTGGGACTCTGAAAGCACATCCACCTGTTTGCCTCAGTCAGCCAAGGTTACGCAATGTGACATAATGAGGGAACGACATCAAGACGGAAACCATTTGGGAAGGTGTTCTTCCTTGGCCACCATTATGGAATTCCTTGAGTGGAGTGTGGCAGCCCACATGAGGGAAAGACAGTTGCCGTGGTGGCCGGAAGGTTGCCATGGTGGCAGGAATCAGAGCGATGACTGTAAGGCAGCCTCTAGGTAAACAGAAAGAGTGACTCATGGCTAGACGCATGGATCTCTTCTGTATGGATCTGTCCTTCATGGGCACATGCCTTCTGCACCCTTTCCCAATAGCTGCAGATCATACCCCTCTACAGACCAAACCAGACCTGACCACGGGCACTGCTCCACGCACATGCACGTACTAAAAAAGGAAGCCTTAAGTTCTTTCTCATCTGCCCAGGCAGACATTAGACATTTTTTGAGCGGAATAAATCGCCCGCCGCAGTCTTGGTTCCTCATTCGGGATACCGGCAGGTTTTCATTTTGACCAGCTGTCTTTGGCCCAGGCTTGGATGTCTAGAAACCATTTATGGAAACATCTTGGAAATGTGAAAAATCACCTAATGCTATAAAAATGATCACCATTAATTTTTTTAAGGGTAAATTATAAAAAGAGATGATGCAGGACAAGTCCGTGGCTTTAAGCTAGGTGATCGCCACACATGTCAAGATTCTTTTATAAGGCTCAATTTGATATATAAGGGGGGCACGGTGGCTTAGTGGTTAGCACGTTCGCCTCACACCTCCAGGGTTGGGGGTTCGATTCCCGCTTCCGACTTGTGTGTGTGGAGTTTGCATGTTCTCCCCGTGCCTCGGGGGTTTCCTCCGGGTACTCCGGTTTCCTCCCCTGGTCCAAAGACATGCATGGTAGGTTGATTGGCATCTCTGGAAAAATTGTCCGTAGGGTGTGAGTGCGTGAGTGCGTGAGTGAGTGAGAGTGAGTGCGTGAGTGAGTGAGTGTGCCCTGCGATGGGTTGGCACTCCATCCAGGGTGTATCCTGCCTTGATGCCCGATGACTCCTGAGATAGGCGCAGGCTCCCCGTGACCCGAGGTAGTTCGGACAAGCGGTAGAAAATGGAATGGAATGGAATTTGATATATATTCTTACTGTGTCAACAATTATTTAAATTGTATATATACCCTCATTTTTTAAGTTGTTAAATACAGCATTGAGATCTCCATTATGTCTAATCATTTTATTCTGGGTGATAGATATCTGAAAAATTGTAAAAGCAAGATCAATCCTACAATACATTCTCAAAGGATTTGAAATGTGTTATAGCTAAACAAAAATCTATATAGCACTTTTTTTACTCAAATCCGCAAAAGTCAAGTTACTTTTTATGTATATTTATTATTATTATTTGAAAACGAATAATAATATTTTACGTCTACTCTGACGGTAGACAGTCTCGGACTTAGTGAGAGTCGTCACGTGCTTCGCCTCCATTGCGCTGTCACAGCGTGTCGCGGTCGCACCTGTCACTTTTCATTCACCTTTTCGCTCGAACAGTAGAAGAATTGCCGCAAACCTGCGATCTGCCCAATGCCTGACGACTCATAAGTATGTAAATGTGTGAGTATGTTTCTCATTGTCGTTTGTGATGTTCGTGTGGCGTGTTTTACGCTTTTAATAAGCTGGAGATAATTATCCGTTTCTGCTCCATTGTGTGTTGGTACGAGAGCCTTTCAACTAGTTTAATGCGTTGCTATGCGGTTGCTGAGGTGTTTTGATTGGTTGCATGTTGTTACTGTGACGTTTTAATTGGTCGTTTGCGCGTTGCTGAGGCGTTATGAGTGATTCTTAAAGGCAGTGATGGGGCGTTCGGGTGGTCGATTAATGGCGTTGCTATGCTGTTGCCAAGGCGTTATGGTGGTAAACAAATTTCCTTTATTTGCTTGAGTGTTCTGAGTGTGGTGCTTTGTGGTTTAAGTGTCTCGTGTCAGTATCACAAAGGGTCACATGACAAGACAGAGTTACAGGTTTGTGTAAATCACAAACTATTTTATAAACTAGTAAGTGATGCTTGACACCACTAATGAGCAATAGATGAATGATGTAATGCAAATGTGAAATGTATTCACATAATAAATAAAGATTCGGGTGGATAAGAAGTTTAAGCAACAGGTGTTGATGAGGCCAAAAACACTAGATGTCAGTGTTGAGTCTCAGTGTCACCTTCAAAAGCTCATTTACACCTCAGCTCTGTTCTCCCAGAATCACCAATTTTGACAAAACCTTCAGAATCCATTCTTCAGTGAGTAAACCTATGATCTTAAGGTTACCAAACCTCCCTTCATTTGTAGTATCTGTTGGATGAATGTACTTTTTTGTGTTTATAATGCTTGGAGAACAGTCAAGGGGGCACACGTGGTGTTTAATGGATGGATAGATAGATATAGTTTGTGTGTCGGTTTGAAAGATTGATCACAGCGTAGGAGGTTCCTACAGAATGCCTGGAATCTAATCTCTTGCAGGACTGGACAATATTATTGGCTTGACCTTCCACTGTCTGTGTTTTACACAAATACACACAACGTTTTGGGGCATTCAGTCATGGACCTCTGTGGTGTTGTGCAACTCAAGCGTTAAAATACTGTGCCCTCTAGAATTTAAATGAAAAAAAGAAAAACATTAATCATTTAACTATTATTTGGTATAAATTAATAAATGTGATTATCTTGACACCACTTGTTATTGTGATACTTCAGATAGTAAAGTAATGAAACATGTCAATTTTTTTATTTTATATGTTCACGTTTATACAAAGACACAGAGTGAAGATGTGTTGACAAGTTTGTCATCAATACAAACATAATTGATTTTTGCCAGTAATCTAATCGAACAGCACACTGAACGAGGACATACTTTGGCAGGCCAACTCGGAAGTGAGCATCACACTGGATCCCTTGACAAAGAGCCTATACGATATTTCAATAGTCTTTTGGATTATAACAAAAAATAAGCTCCGTGTTCAAAAGTTTGCTCTGCGTGAGTGAAGCTTTATTAACTTGTTTTGTCCATCTTTACACAACTTCTTTTGAACGTTACCCATAGTTGCTCATTTATTCTTGGTGGTGTTTAATGTTGAGATATGAGATTGAATCATTTTTTTATTATGTTATCATATTTTTATTGTGTTAGCTGTATTTTTTGAGTTATTATGGCACAAACCGGTTTGTTTGACATTAATTGGAATGCACAATAAAAAAACATGGGTTTTCTCATATTTAGTCCAATGTAGCCACCACCTTTTTAAAGACATGTTTAAAATCCCCAGTGAGGTGTTACTGTGTTTTTATGTCGTAAAATAAAATGTATAAATATCTTGAGCTTGTGGTAACTAAAAGAATAAAGTTAAAAATAAAAAACCATCAACTTTGTGCTAAAATGCTAACTCATTTCCAGGTTTTGGCCTAGAAACTATGTCATGACATCAGAAGGCTTGGTAAATAGTGTTCAAGTTGGATGGACTGTTTCACCGTGCATTGTCATTATAAACAAAACAGTATTTCAGACATATTTAATGATTTTACAAAACTTCATAGATGCTTTAAAGGTATCCTAACATGCTAGTCTTTTTCTGTTTACACGAACACATCTGTTTCCTCCTCGTGTCTTTAAACCTTAAACCCCTAAAGATCTCTTCATCATCACTGAGTCCTTCCGACCCAAACCCTATAAACCAGATGAACACATCAGTCAAGTGACTCTCATCCGATGGGATCTTTGTGGATTTCTATCTGTTTGGATCGTCGGAGAAGTTTAAAACTTAAAGGCAAAAACGAAAGTTCTTCCAGATATCGTTCAAACACGGTACATATTTTTTGGTGTTGGTCAATTGTTTCCTTTCTGTAAACAAAATTTTGGTTAACACGTTCACTTCCAGAGTAGAACAAGAATTGATGCGTGTTAGCAGTGCGTCTGTGTTAGCATTTCTTTCTACACAATTGCGTATATCGAAGATCTGTAAATATCTGTTTAAATATCAAATATTCAAATGAATTTAGCACATTTTGTTCCACGACACCTGTGGTCTCCAACAGCTAGTTACGTTGTAAGCAAGTGTTTTTAGAGAGTTTGTTGTTGTAAGGTCCCCCTGACTCTATAAAGACGTTTCTGGGTGTAGCGGCAGCGCCTTGTCACGCAGGAAATGGTGATTACGCTCTGGTTTGTGGAGTAGCAATTATGTGAGCGGTGACCTGTAATCTGTGGGTTTCCATGATATGATGTGTGTGTGTTTGTGGAGGGACGCAAAAGATGGAAACACTTTTGATTTTTTTCTGCTTGGGTGAAGCAGTGGTCCATGACACATTCATATTCATATTTCCTGCGGCACTTTTCAAATGTTCAAAAATGGCATTGATATGTTATATTTGCATACGGACCCCAGCGAGTACCCGAACACACCGCACGGCGCCTGCGCTTGCCACTTTTTAGAAATGTGCTTTTCGAAGTAAATAGGTTTGGTTTATGTCCAAAAATCCACATTGTGGTTCTGGAGCTACAAAACTGCATAAGACATGCTGCTTCGCTAACTAGGTGTTATTGGAACATATCCAAAGAGTAATAGTAATGCAAAATTATATTCAATTTTCTTACAAGTAAAATGACAATTTTTTCCTTAATTTTTTAGGCCTTAAACTGTTAAACTAAGAATAAAACAAATTATATTAATAATAGACATTTGTTTAGTCTCTTAAAAAATTGCATACTAGGATTGATTTCACGGTGTAAAGCTGCCTTCAATATTGTCTAGCAGATGGATTATACGCAACAAATTAAAATAAACTTTTTAATAAAGAGACATGCCCTGAATATTCCATCATTATTGTAAATTGTGAATTTCGTTTTTTACAACGACGCAGAACAATGCCTTTCTGTTGATGCTTGCTCTTTAGAAGACGCTCCCGCATTTCTCCAGTCAATCTGTTAGATGTTGTTTGCAGGAGAAGTGTTTGACAGCCTGTAAAGTTCATCTCGACCCGATGACCCTGGTCAGGCACTGTATTCTTCTAAAGCGTCTTCAGACGGGACATATTGAGTTTGTTGCCAAGCAAGCGAGCTGGATTCTCCAGTGACTCACTATCTGGCGCGGCTTCAAACTTGGCTTTACAAACTTCCATTGTAACTTCCTGTCTTTAATCTGTGAGATCAATGAATTTAGCATATTTAATCAAAACTCCTGCAACACACACACAAAAGCCTTTCTGATCTATCGGTCCGTTTTGAAAGGACTGGTTTGATATGGGCAAATATCTAACCTGAGCGAGGCCACTTGTTTAAGAAAGGTGCGCACCTGTGCATGCCAATGCCGCCCCTCCAACAAAACACGCTTCAGTTTCAAAGCCCTGAGTTTGATTCTTGATCCTTGAACATTTTACAATTAATGTATCAAAATATGTTTTTCCTGAAGGTTTTTAATGCTTGTTCATGCAGAAACCAATGCTAAAGTCCTCTTTGTGGTTGCTATGGGATCAGAGCTTAAAAAAAACAACCTGATGACCAAACCTTTTTTTCTTTGAATTATTGTGCACTGATAAATTGGAACATGTATTGAGTATATAGGATCCATCCTCTCTCTCTCTCTCTCGCTCTTTTCTCTCTGTTTGCTCTGTTTAAGAGATGTTGGCCTCTTGTGTTTGTCTTGTGGAGTGAAAATCTTGTTGTATTTGAGGATGCTCCACACCACCGGACCCGACAGCTGGAGTCAACCCTGTGAATGTACCGGGCTGGCGGTTGCTATGATACGGTAGAACTGGGGCAATAAATAGAAACTGTTCTGGACCGGTGTTTAAAAAGCACATGTGGAACAGATAATATTTTGTTTTTAAGTAACTACGCAGGTTTAATCTCATAAAATGACCAAACATCTTTGCAATAAGTACGAAATAAGGAATAATTCACCCAAAAATTATATTTCTGTCATCAGTCATTTCTCCTCATGTTAAACACAAAAGAAGATATTTGAGAAATGTCTCGGTGGTTTTGTGCTCATATAGTGTAAGTCAGTGGAGTTCAGTATTGTTTGGTTATCAACATTCTTCAAAATAACTTCTTTTGTGCTCTTAAGAAGAAAGAAAGTCAAGTATTTTTTGTAGGGTGCACGATCATGGGTAAAATGACCATCGCAGTTATTTTGCTCCAAATTTTAACCTCGATTAATAAACACGTTTAATTTGTCAGTTCAGAACTTAAGTCACTTCAGCATGTTTATACTTTACAGCCAGTGAAAATGTTACAATCTGCTGCCATTGAACTTCTTCAACACCGTATTTCAAAGCACGCAATCAATCATCTAAACACTCCACCACAAAACATTTCATGTTTTGATGACATTTCGAACACTTCGTGACACTTCGGAATGAAACTTTGCTATTCCATTCTTGGTTTTTGAATGATAAATCATGACTATTGGTCACCAATCATGTTTGTCGGAAAAAAGTATTAAAATATTAGAAATGCAGTAAAAAAACATGTCTTATTAATTTCCTGTAAAGTGGCAGTTTAAAAGATACAAGCTTTGCGATGATTTTTTTGACCTTATCGGGGGTTTTGTGCTTGCTTTTAAAACATTATCACAACGACTTTGCGCAATTAATTGTGGGATGCATAAATGGTTATCACGGTTAAAATGCGATGAATCGTGCAACCCTGATTTTTGTGTGTGTGTTTTATGTACATTTGCTCCGTGCGTTTGACGTGATTTTTCCGCTCGGCTGCTCTTCTGTTCAACTGTATTTAGCAGTGCAGTTCATTTTGATGTAATGAGGAAACGTGCGCTGTGACTCGGCAGGAAACGGCCGGTGTGTTTAACGTCCCAGTGCTCCGTTCTGCTCTCATGACTCACGGCTTTACTTGGCAAACGTGCTCGTGCAGTCAAACTGTGCGCTAACTGAACGTACCGCAGGAGGTTTCCCACAGACAGCAGGTGAAACAGACGGGAGATTCTGGATTTTGACAAGAATGTTTGTTTTGTCTTTTCATGCATTCTGTGTGTTTTAGTTCTTTTGAAATGCAAGGCCAGGTTTTCCACGGAATGTTTGTTTTTTGCATTGCAGACGGTAAAGAAAGTATTCCTTCCCGTTAACAAATTTGCGATTCATTGTTGATGAACCGGTTGTTTGTTGATTCAAGATCAGGTATCAGAGTATCAAAGTTATTTGTACTTGACTTACGAATTCAGTTTTGACACGCGTAAGTGAACGGTCCAGTGAGCCGAGGACAAGCCCCAGTGCATGCTGGGTAAGGGATGGACGGACGCTCCTGAAGCCCACATAGTAAGATTATTCATGCATTTCAAATTTAATGTATTTTAAGTTGTGACTTCAAAATGTAAGTAGCATAATTATGCTTAAATAATAAAGTAGAAAAAACAAAATATCATGATATAGCCTGTTAAAGATACCAAATTGTTTTGCATTACATCCTTAATAAAATTTGATTAGAAATAATATCCATATTGTATTCTCATTGTAAAAAAGTGGTGTATAAGGAAGACATTTATTAAAGGAAGTGCACTAAGAAGGGTCTGTCTGTGTTGCATCATTCGGATGACATTGTATTAAAGCGTAAAGGTAAGATAGTGGGCTGATACTGCTTCAGACGATGGATCTAGGATTATCTTCTGTGATCTAACGTCGCTTATTCGTGTCAGGTCGTTGGATCTTTCCGCCTAATGCCTGAAGATCTTTAGAAGGCTGAGACGTAGATGCCATCCAACTTCACGTGAACAATAACTTCATCCGTTACAGAACGTTCATGACCTACCTGTGTTGATTTCTTCTCTCCGCCCGACCCAGCGATGACGGAACGGTGACGAATGGCAGCGTTTAAAAGGTTTTGGACAGATTGTGTACGCTACAGTCTGCTGTTTAAATGTGTGCCGGGACGTTTGCTCAACCCATTGTCCAGACAAATGGCTTCCTTTAGCTAAAGAACCTGCGCCTGTAAGTATGCCATGGAGACGTTCCTTAGGTTTCCTCAGTGTGATCTACGAGACATTACATTTTTTGTGCCTTGCACGCTCCTTGTTCTCTTTTTTGAGTTATTTGGGAAGAGTATTGTTTTTACATTCAGCTCAGCGCAGTATGAAATATGGTCTGTTGAATTTTTGTTGATGCATGTTTGGTCTGACACGGCACAAATAATATGAGATTGAACCTTGGGCCTGTGTTTGTACTGGCAGGATCGGCGGATGTTTTTCTTCACGAGTTTGCCACGCCGCCGTGCCGCTTCCACTCCCTGCCAAACTCACACGACCCGTTTCAGATCCGTTTGTTGTTCTGAGGCCTTTTGCCATGTTTGTTTTATGATGTGTAGGAAATCATAATTTCGTTTTAACATTTATGGTCTGTCCCATAAGCGTTGCGTGATAAAATATTTTTTTCTGTTTCAAACGTATAATTAGCAATTAAGCCGATGTTGTTTTCTTGGCGAGCCTTCTGACTCGCAATATTTTTTAGTAAAAAAAAAAGGCGCTTGTGCTCTTGATGACCTTACGTTTTATTCTCAAAAGAAAAGCAAATATGGGATATTGATCTACTATGCGACAGAGCTCTTATTGCTTCTTCAAATATATTACAGATACTGATTTGAACGTTGTGACCCTGAGAAAGCGCTAGTTAATCAAGAATTGCGAAAGATTCATGTCTTTCTCTGTAAATCTGCTGTAAACTCTTGTTCTGCTTCAATATTCCCAGTGAATCCGGATCATCCGCCAGCATCTGTTGCCCGTGTGACAGTGACCTCTGACCCCATGTACCGTGCCGTGAGAAAAGTGTCCTGGCTAGCCCGCTGAGGTCATCTCTTTCCTGCGATTGGTGTAGTTTTGTTCCTGCGTCCGCGGCCTGCGGTTTCGGTGGGTTTACTGCAGTCGGTCATGCGTACAGACATGAGAATCCTTTGTCGTGGTTTGGGTCACATGGCAGCGTGCATCTGTTTTCTTTTACTTCATGGGCTGAGAAGTTCAGAAACTTTACCTTCGGCCAACATTTAATTAAAAAAAGAAGTTCGCTTCAAAAATATTCTCCTGCTGTTAATATAAGCGAAGAAGTTTTAGACGGAGGCCATATTGAGCGAACGCAACGCTGCAAAGATGATGGCTTGCGTTGAAGTTCAGTCGGCATTTGTAAGATCATTGTCAGGACATCTCTGTCTGTGAGAATATGTGATGAATGATTTCATTGTTTTCCGCTATGATTCTGTTTCGCCGCTGTAGAAGAAGTTCATTTTGTTCCGCTCATGTATGCAGGGTGAAGCCGAGGCTCTAAAGTGGCTAATATTTAACTAGCTGTAGAATCCATTAGGGTGGTGGTAGTGTTTGGTGAACGTTTTGTACTCTTTGACAAATATCTTTTGGCTGAATGTCCGCACACACATTTTGCTTCTGGAGATTTTCATACCAGAATAAAAACGGCACGTATTCCAAACCCCTGGATAATATCAGACCATCATTTTTTGCTTTGTGTTTAAATGCATTTTAATATAGTTTTATCGTAAATATTCTCCAGAAATAAGTGTAGTTATGCAGATTATTGCAAACATGAAGCAGAATTCTTTCATATTCACTTCTTAGGGTTTGATTTTAAAATGCACAAAATGAGCATTCAAATATCCACACCCAGTATAGGGATTTATGTGGACACCCTACACACTTCTCCTATGCACACTTTAAGGAGGACTTACAGATGTAAGTTGCTGTTGAACGAGACATAGACGTGAGAAGTCACAAAACGTGTTTGTTGTGGACTGGAGCAGATGAGGATTGAGAGATGAACTGATGAATTAAACCACATCGTATGTGACGTTTAATGGATTCTGTGGACATGTGCCAAACTTGCTTAAATCCAGATTAAATTGAAAAAGTGTATATGTTCCAGAAATGAAGATATTAAAAACAGCGGCGTTTCTTTAACAGTCAAGAACGGAGTTAATATTCAAACGCAGAGGGAGGTGAGCTGATGAGGAATGCAGGAGGGTTGAACATTGATAGATGATGAATTGACGCTCATATAAAGTCAAATGTCTGAGGTGTGAACACCGTGAAGAGTAAAGTTGTGGGTCTGTCACATGAGGCTATTGGAGCTGCCAACAGAGATGCTTCAACTCTTTTTGATGTTTGTGTCTCCTGGGGGTCAAAGGTCAACTGACTCACTTCGGGGTTATTATGCGTGGTGATGTGTTTGAAATGATGTCAAATGTCGGAGAGCAGGAGAAAAGAGCACACACAGAAAGGTGCTATTGGAATGGAAGTATTGAATATTGTGGACAGGGCGCAAGTTCATGTGTGCACAGAATGTCTTGATGGTCTAGATGACAGGACGTGATTTTTAAAGTGGGAAGTTCTGATTGGATGAGCCATTTCCAAAACTCAGATAGACCGAATGCAGGGTGTTTCCTGGCTCAAAATGAGGCCGAGGTGGTCATGTGCGTTCATACTGGCGAACTCGCGGCGTACAGTATACGCTGATTCAACCATCCAACTGCACAGCCAAAGACATCTCGATGATGTACGTCATGTTCATTAAGAAATTAAACGTGCTTTGATGCCAAACAAACAGCCGTGAAACACAGCTAGCTCTTGTTCTGCAACTCTTTTTAGCGCCTCAGTGAGCTGATAATGAACAGCGCCTCCCCTGTGGCGTAATGCAGCAACTGCAGTTACATACGACAGTTTTAAATGCACGCCGCATTTCTTGTGAAGACACCCAACATCATTTTGGCGAGAGTCTGAGGCGGCACGACATTTGACAGATGGTGTTTTGAGTAGGCAGTATATTTATTATGTAATATGCTTGAATTGTATTGTTGAGCAATGATGAAAGAACAGGTGAATCTAATCCAGACAGAAAACTCATTTACTGTCTGATAAACTTGGATGTATCTGTGATGTATTATAGAGGAACAAGGGAGAGTTTTCGTAAACATGCTTTATCTGCACCCATTACTTAATGTTTATACATTTCGTTACTTTATTGAATTTTCTTGGCACTGCGCCTCAAAAGAATATTATTACTTAGTAATTGATTTAGGATTATTTTATTTTGTTTGCGGTTCCACACCGATGTTTTATTTCTATTCGACGGTAATGAAACAATTTCTTTTGAATTGTAGGTTACGGGTTATTTGCGGAGCGCAGTCATCAGGATTTGAAACAATAAGTCTGTGGATGAACTGATAACATGGAGACAAACGTTGGATTGGTCTCGGCCTCGCGTCTGGAGGCCTGCCTGTGTTCCAAACCACCCCAACCTCCAATTCACAAAATGCTTTTGGTTTTATCGTCCGCTCCAAGAAGCAGATCTTAGTTGATTATGTTAGTTTATATTTTAAAGGCTAGATGTTTGAAGAGGAATCTGTACATGAGCGATATTTCAACAGCGACGCTGACAGCCCGTCATCTCTTATTGGAAACAGCGGCATTCTGAGGAAAATCGCTGGCGAAACGTTGTGTCAAATTACCTAATTGAAAGCATCCACCGTCTACACTCGTCTGTAAGAAGGTGACACGCTTCAAAACAGTCAAGGAGACGTGTTAACGTTCAGGCTGGCAGATGTTTATTTGCACATGCGAGTCTGATAAATCCAGACGCCGGGATTTAGGAAGTGCGAAGTCAAAGAAACAATGAATCTACAAACATCTGTTGCTCATCCAATCAGAATTCAGAGCCAAAACAATTGATTTTATTGACACTTTTAAAGGTTACAACTCGAGTGTTACATAACGGCGTTAATTTGTAACAAATATTCTTCTCTTATGTTTTCAGTTTATGAAGTTCGAATTTTAAAAGAAAATAATGAAAATGTTCAAGTACTTTTGTTTTTATTAATATAAAATAGAAATAATTGATATGAATTTTCTTTTTAAAAAAAATAATGAAAATGTTCAAGTACTTTTGTTTTTATTATAAAATCGAATTTTCAGTTTATAAAAGAAAAGAAAATAATGAAAATGTTCAAGTACTTTTGTTTTTATTCATATAAAATAGAAATATTTGATATGAATGTTTTCAGTTTATAAAGTTCGAATTTTAAAAGAAAATAATGAAAATGTTCAAGTACTTTTGTTTTTATTCATATAAAATAGAAATAATATATATGAATGTTTTCAGTTTAGAAAGCTAGAATTTTAAAAGAAAATAATGAAAATGTTCAAGTACTTTTGTTTTTATTCATATAAAATAGAAATAATATATATGAATGTTTTCAGTTTAGAAAGCTAGAATTTTAAAAGAAAATAATGAAAATGTTCAAGTACTTTTGTTTTTATTCATATAAAATAGAAATAATATATATGAATGTTTTCAGTTTAGAAAGCTAGAATTTAAAAGAAAATAATGAAAATGTTCAAGTACTTTTGTTTTTATTCATATAAAATAGAAATAATATATATGAATGTTTTCAGTTTAGAAAGCTAGAATTTAAAAGAAAATAATGAAGTACTTTGTTTTTATTCATATAAAATAGAAATAATTGATATGAATGTTTTCAGTTTATAAAATTAGAAATTTAAAAGAAAATAATGAAAATGTTCAAGTACTTTTGTTTTTATTAATATAAAATAGAAATAATTTATATGAATGTTTTCAGTTTAGAAAGCTAGAATTTTAAAAGAAAATAATGAAAATGTTCAAGTACTTTTGTTTTTATTCATATAATATATATGAATGTTTTCAGTTTAGAAAGCTAGAAATTTAAAAGAAAATAATGAAAATATTAAAGTACTTTTGTTTTTATTCATATAAAATAGAAATAATTGATATGAATATTTTTCAATGTAAATTAGCCATCAGTTTATTTTGTGTTCACACTCGCCAACACCGACAAATACAAAATAAAAGGAAACCTGTTCACCTGAGGGTAACGTGCTAAATCCGGGTGTAGGCCACCACGTTACCGTACATCAAACCGTGGGTGTCCCTCTCCTCACATTCAGATCTCATCTCTGTCTTTAACACAGCAGGGGACATAAAACACAGTGAATTAATCCGACTCGTAATAGCAGGTTATCTGAAAGGGTTTTGTTGGGACTGGCATGGGGGGGTAACGGTCTGTGTTTTCTAAAATGGAGCTTTTTCACAGTGAAAACACGGCGGTTGCGTTATTGTCGAGTGGCTTTTGATTCCCACGCGAGGACCTAATGCGGGGACACAACGGCTCCGCTGTCTCTCACCGCTGAAGAGCGAGGCCTTGAGAAGACCTCCATTAACCGACGCAGGGGATTAAAACTCCACCTCATCAGCCTCTAAGGAGTCTCGGACCCTCGGTCTGGCTCTTGAGCGCTTTTGACCGTTGCGCCTCTTTCTTGCGGCTGAATGCGGGGTTCACAGTTTGTTATATGGAAACAATGCGCAGGGGTTGCATGAATGGCGAGTCTCCGCGAGCTACACATCCTTTTTTCTTCATTCTCCGCAGTCGTTGTTCCCCTCCTTCTCTTTTTGTGCTCCAAGGGAACGCAATTAGAGTGGGGAATTGGCCGGGTGGAGGCCGTGTACGGGGGACAGAATGAGAAGGCTATTATCCCACTGTTACATGTGAATGGAGAGCTCCACTCAGAGAACACAAAAGCTGAGAGAAGAGAACCGGTCAGACGCAGCATCAGGCTTTCTCTGCAAACTTTCTGACACGACGGGTTCAAATGAAAATACATACAGTACGAGTGTAGATCTACAAAACTAGATGTGTAAAATGCATTGGCCAGATGTTTGGGGTTTCGTAGCTTGGTGGTCTTTCACAGGCCCAAGTCAGAAGAGGGATTTGAGATATGCCCTTATTGTACATCGGTAGGTTTTTCTTACCCATCTATCAAGTGAAAAAGTCTGTTTTCTTCGTAGTATAAAACACGACTTTAGATGTTTAGGATGAAGTTAAACGTTTCTCTTTATTGGTTTATCCCAACCATCAGATTCAGGACTGAGTGCTAGCGCTAGCGTTCCTGTAGCTCAGTGGTTAGAGCGTGGCTCTTGAAACGTCAAGGTCATGGGTTCGATCGCTGGGATTGAACATTCTCAAATACAAATGTATAGTATAATGCAATGTAAGTCACTTTGGATAAAAGCGTCTGCCAAATATGTAAATGTCAAACATTACTAACTGATGTTGATAACTGCTCAAATAATTTGGCGTTGTAAGAATTTGATGAGAAATACATGAAGATTTCATTTTCAAAAAGAGATAACTCGGCTTTTATTTTGTATAAATCGTGTTTTTAATTGTGCATTTCAAGAAATATCACTGCAGTTGCGTTGTTTTGAGGTGTAATAACTAAAAACAACACGGCTAACAAACACAATAAAACATGATTTTTGACAATTTTTAAAACAGTTATCTTTTTTTGGCAAATAAACTCTTCAAATATAAAAACTAATTTATTTTAAAATGTACAGCTTTCCTGTAGCGCAGCGGTTAGAGGATGGCGCTAGCAACACCAAGGTCATGGGTTGGACCCCTGGGATTGCACATACTTACAATCAAGTGTATAGTGTAATGCAATGTAAGTCGCTTTGGATAAAAGCGTCTGCCAAATGCGTAAATGTAAAATCTCAGAGTTTGGCAAATCTGAGCAGTTTAAGACGTTTTTGAAACGTTTACATGGAAGTTTGAGACTTGTCGGGTTTCTGGCGTGCAGTGACATCACCATCGATAGTCTATTTAGTCATTAAAAATGCAGCGGGAAAACGGGCAGAAGCTGTATTTTCATATCTCTTCTCATGTCCGCAGTACTTGCATATGCAACAATGGTTCTTCATTTTGACGTTTCAACATCAACTGCATGATTCCAGAGCGGACTTTTATGCGTTATTTGAATATTACTTCCGTTTGACATGCGCACATAAACAAAACTGAGAGAAAACTGTTAAAGGCGTTTACATGCAGCGCCAAATGGGAGTAATAGACAAAACACGACCTCTGCCGATCGGTTTTTGCTTACGCCGTTGATGAACTTTCCCCGATAAAAGAAACCGTTTTACGCGTTACATGACCTTACATATATCAGCTTATTAAGCATAACCAGAGTAAGACATGTAAACCCATCACTGTGTCTTTTCATTGAAGGTAAATGAAATGTGTTTTTTATCTACAGTAGGCTACTGTACTGTCATAAAAGATGGATGTCGGATGAGAAATAGACGCTTGGCTCTTTCATTTTCTCATTGGTGGCATCATCCAGCATGGCTCCTAAAATACTGCATTGTACAAGTCACGACTGTTCACTTTTTCCCTTCATGTTGCTGGTGACATACTGCAGAGCGTTTCCAAAAAAACGGAGAAAAAAGGTCAGGTCTTACGCACGCTTGCCACACACATCTCAGGAAAAACCGTTACTGTGTGGGCAAGGGGTTAAAAAAAGAGTATAGAGAGAGAGAGGGGAAAAACTTCCCCGCGTATAGGGCGATGTGGTGAACTTTACGATACAACGAAAACAATCGAGTTATAGAGACCAAAGTACAGTTGTTAATATTAGCAGCAAATGTGAAACGATCAAATAAACAAACACAAGTCTTTTACAAATCACCACAACAAGGAATGTTAATGCAAAACACAAGGAATCGTGACCACTAGAGATGTCAAGCCTTCATACTTCTCATATTTATTTGTTCTGTATTACTGTTTACATGAAGCAATATTTACATTTACGGATTTTATCCAAAGCGACTTACATTTGTTTCTGAATATGTGCAATCTCTGGGATCGAACTCTTGACCTTGGCGTTGCTAGCGTCATGCTCTTTCTAGATACAGGAAAGCAATGTTTCTATATTTAGGAAGTGAGGAATAAATATGTAGAGTTATATTTATTAAGCACTGCATCTGGTATCAAATGTTTTTTCTTTGGTATTGAAATTAGCATCAAGAGTCGTGAAATCACTAGTTATTGATGTTGACTACTGAACGTCTGTCATTGATAAAGTTGTATACGTGACCACCCGGGTGTGTTTGTTTATTAAATAAATGGAGAGATTGTGTGGCGGTAGTGGCAGTGCATTGACATCGAGAGCAGCTCTGTTTAATAGTTTCCAGGCTGGTCATGAACCACTTCCTACATCAGGCCGGCTGTTTTTGACCCCAAGGCCCCTGCCCTGTCTGGGGCGAGAGAGCCACAAACACACTAATGCATCTACATGCTGTAGGTCAGACGGTTTTCCACTCTTTTAAAAATTAAAAATAAATACAAGCATATCGAAAGAAAAAATGACGGCTTGTTTTAAACCATGGTTGGGTCAAATATGAAGAAAACCAATCGCGAGGTTATAAATTCACCTCTGCTGGATTGTCGTTGAAAGAACCCAGCACTTTAAGTTGAATCAACCAATTACACTGAAAAATATTCATATAAATTATTTCTATTTTATATTATTAAAAACAAAAGTACTTGAACATTTTCATTATTTTCTTTTAAATTTCGAACTTTATACTGAAAACATGATATGTTTATAACCCAACGGTTGGTTTTGTTCATATTTGATCCAAACATGGTTTCAAACAACAGCGTGTGGGAGGATAAGATGTCGTTTTATTTGTAGTTATAATTATTTATTTATTTATTATTATTTGACCTGAACACCCCAGTAATCTCATGTTTCTCCAATAATTCTCAAATCTTCAATAATTCTCAGATTTCATCCCAGATTCTCTGATCTCTTTGAGCACAGTTTGAGACATCATTGAGATCCAGATTTGCCCAGATCAAAAATTCTGAGCTATACTATCCACGTTTATTTTTTACTTGTAATGTATAGACATTTCAGCAGTTGAGTCATTTGTGCCTTTTCCTTTCTCTTATTAAAAAGTTGGTATGTAAAAGTAAAACAGCAAATTGTTTATATCTGCAGTCGGGCCACATGTGAACAGTTTTCCTCTGATGTCACAGGACACAGCGAATGTTTTATAACATCACTAACTATAAGACGGCAGACCGACTTTAGACGTCAATGTGTGGAAATAGAGAAGCTTATCTTGATTCCAGCTTCAGATGTGTTTTGTGTCATATTTTGGACCTGGCAGAGAAGAAAACGGGAACATTTTAAAACCGCAGAGATGTAGGTTCAGCAGTAGCCCCCTTGCGTGGCGTACGGCCGGTTGTACCGCACAGATCACTCGTGCCGGGGTGGCCGGTGGTCCCCCAGTTCCTCAGACGCGGCGGGAGGCCCCTGAAGGGATTTCCTGACCCCGAGTTCAAAAATAAGAAGCTTTTACGACTTAAGCGGCGTATTTCAGGGTCTGCCAACCGAGCTCCGTTCCACCAAAAAAAAACACGAGGCACGGCCGTGTGAGTCAACGTCTCCAGAAGGGAATCGCCACGCTCGGCTGACAAAACCACAGGGGTCCGTAATGGTTTCATTGAGAGGGTGAATGTAGAGATCATTTCTGTACATATTCTGTAGCACCGTGATAAATCGGAGCTGATGGGTACAAGAGAAGGATCTGGAACGGATTGCGCATGCATGCATCACGAGAGAGAAGACCCAAGCTGACAAAATCTGGTTTGTTTCTTTCTCATCACTCTTCCCCCGAGCAACCGCTTTGGTGGGTGAGACGGACCCTCGGTTGCTCCCTCGCGTCGCGCGCCGGTGTATGTGACAAAGGCCGTTAACATAGCATTAATTAGGACCCAAAAACAACAATTCCTAAACAATAAACACCCGTCCGCTAAAGCCACCGCTGCCTCCTCGGCCCGGCCCGGGTTCAGCCAAAGAAAGTAAATACAGTAATACATTCAAGATTTGATTTGCCTCCACCCCGTACACGGGGCTTTAAATGAAATGTTATTCAACAGACAGAGGCGTACGATTGTCATTGAACGAAGGAAAGCCGAGCGTTGAAAAGATGGTGTTCCTTACAGCCGTCTGGACGCGGTCCAACGCAGATGTGCTCGCTGGCACCTTCACTCATTTACAACTACATACTGTATTTTTTGCTTGTTTGTAATGTAAGCACTGATTGTGAATCTTGTAATGTTTCATGTATTTTGGGTGTGTAACTGTGTTCGTATGTTTTTGTTCAACACGCGTTTGCTCCGAGGCACTACTGAACATAAAACACGTCAGATGATCTTACAACATTTCAGACTCGATTCATTCATCAGTTTCTGCTCGGCCAGTACAGTTAAACCTTTAAACAACTCGAGCCGAGTTTTCCAAAACACACGCTAATCCTAAACCAACAGTAAGTGGAAACTCGACATCAGGAGATCAAGTCAAAGACTGCAGATCTGTTACAGAGCGCATTTCACGCAAACCAGATAGTTAGTTGTGGTTGCGTAATGGTTTAAAGTAAGTTCACTTTTTATTCAACCTCACGTCGATCCAAAGCCACACGACTGACCCATGCAACACATCGGCATACATTCAAAACCTGTGTCACGTCTTGATAAAAGAACATCTGAACTGGACGCTGGATTGTGCATGATTGTGTTTTTCTATTGTTTTGTGTCTTGTCAAGTATTCAGAAATGTCATTATGGAAGCTCACATCTTCCTGCAGAATTTAAACATTCATCCTTCTCCAAACCTGCTGTACACCCCCTGTAGCGCCATTTATCATTGTTTGAAATAGCAGAATTCTTATTTTTGCAGAAGTCAGCACAGAAAGGGGTATTAAAGGTTACATTTTTTATTTTTGTACATCACGTAACGTCGCGTCGTCGTGTCGTGATGCGTCGCGAGGAATCCAGTGTGGAGGAAATGACCAATTACGACGGGATCTAATGAGTTCTCGTCCAATCGCGTCACGCCTTCTCGCGTCCGGTGTTGGTGGGGTGTAACTGGATTTACACACAAATTTACTCTGTCTGTACTTTTGTTTTATTTATTGGTTTTCTTCTTTCTTAGTTTTATATCTTTTTTTCGTGTTGATATTTAAAAATAATATTTGTTGCGTTTATGTAGTCCATTCCTAATTTAACATTGTGTGAAATAAATACATTTAGAAAATGCGACCGAGATGAGTGACACATGTGTGTTCACCTGTAAGATTTCACCCGACAGACAAAAATAAAGAGAAAAAGTCTCAGAAATTGAATCTCATAGACAATTAATTCTTTAAGAATCAGAGCTGTGATATATAACTGCATTCATGTGTACGCGTGTGTGTGTGTGTGTGTGTGCACAGGGGACTTTGGTATAAAAGTGACTGAATCACCTCATAAGTGAAATACCAAACCCGGTGAAATCGTCAGCCGCAAACCAACACTGCGGTCCAAATGTTTTTCCAACATGGCATGTATTTATCTGAAACATATTGGGATTAGAAAAAAAGAGATTTTTCATTTCCATGACACTAGAGCGAGGGTACAGGAGGTGACTGCTGGCTTACAGTCTTTACAGAAGAACACTGTGTGACACGTCTGTAACGCCCGAGCCCGAACCAAAGGTTGCGATGAAAGTAAACACTGAAAATAAAAGCGCCACGTCATTACCGTGCCTGTTTTTCCATTAGCAGCGTCTTCTTCACCACTGTGGTTCTTCACTTTCTCTGTCTCCGTCTTTCTGTGAGCGCTGAAAGAAAGCCTTCACAGCAGTGAGAAAGGCCAATGAAGTGAATTCAAAGTGGTTGATAGACTCGTCGAAGGCGAGGTCTTAGCGTCTTGGTTGACAAAGGTAAGTAATGAGAGTTGGCCGAGAGTCTGGACGTTCCTTTGAGGAGCACCGAGGGTCTGGACGGTGGGGGTTTCGCCGGGTGACATTGGGCCTTTTGTCGACCAAGTCAGAGATGCTTCTCACGGGCATCAGAGTGTCAAGATTGGTTACCTCTAACCAGCGCCGATTGTTGGCGAGATGGATGGACCCTCTCGATTCAAATCACAAGCTCTTTAGAGAGAAAACGGGGGAGCGTGACCACACAGCGACGGCTTAGCATTCATTCACGCCGCGGGATTCATTGACCTGTGCGGCATTGTTCGACAGGTCACTTCCCTGAAACCGTAACCTCAGGGGTGAGAATCATTGGAATGCTCAGGACGACATTCCTCCGCTAGACCATTGAGTCAGATTGGCACTCTGTGTTGGCCTGCGGAAACATTCTCCAGCATTAGTTACTGGTCCATGGAGACCGAGATGGAGAATAGCCGTCACTGTCCGAGCTGGAGAAACCCTCCTGGCCTTATGGGAAACTGAGGGCGTCCAAAAACTACTGAAGACGTTAGATTCATTTGAAGCTGTCAGACCATTGAATAATTCCCCCTGCCATCTGTTCATTTATTTACAACGTTATGAAAGCATTTGATGCTTTACAAAAGTAGTTTTAATGTATTAATAATGCCTTTTAATGCACCTTGTAATGCATTAGGGATCATTGTAACTACAGGTAATATATTATAATACTCATCAATTCATTGTTACACTTTGTATTTTTAATTTGGTTATAATTCTTTGCAACAAAATTGAATGTCGTACAACGCACTTTATGAACAATTCTATACATCATACCCTTAACCGACCCTTTATAATGCATTAAACATAATGGGCTTTAAAGTCCCAGTGAAATAAAAAATGACAATGCCAATTTTTCATGAAATATTGCAGCGTTTATTGTAAATAGTTGATCAATGTGGGTCTTTTTTTTTTTTTA
This sequence comes from Triplophysa siluroides, assembly GCA_006030095.1. Classification (NCBI taxonomy): domain Eukaryota; kingdom Metazoa; phylum Chordata; class Actinopteri; order Cypriniformes; family Nemacheilidae; genus Triplophysa; species Triplophysa siluroides. The sequence goes on along the minus strand of VCII01000049.1, from coordinate 945,470 downwards.
TTCTTGTGGCCTCATAATCTTCAGTTAAAATCTGAAAATGCACTTCCTTCCTGTATCTATCTTAGATGACGTATGTTAGACGGCTTGGGCGGAGCATCTGTTAACTCCTCCCCTTCAGCTGTCAGTCTGCTGCCAGTTTCATTTCAAAATGCAACGGCTGTTTTTTACATCCAATCAAATCGCAGAGAAAGACGAAAGCCACGCCCGCATTTGAAATCCCAAAATATGGAAGAAAAAGCGATCGCAACTTCCGGTTCACGCGGTATTAGACAGTTATTACGTAGAACATTGATAATCAAACAAACAACACTGAACCCCTTTGACACTTATAGACAACGATGACATCATTTTTAACTACAATTGTATTTGTTGTCCAATTCATGAGTTGCGGTAATTTAAATAAATTGGATAAAGTGGTATATTTTGATGAGTGAAACATCACATCATTTGTTACAGCGTAGAAGCTTTTGTAGTGTTATTTTTTGTGTTTTAGGGAGGGTGACGGAAGAAGTCATTGACCACGTTTACATGGACAGGTTACACACAACGTTTCGTTTTACGGCAAACAACAGGGCTTCAAGCAAGAAAGCACATTTTTGGTCCGAACGGGAAACAAGATGCCAACAATTCTAGAAAATAAATGAAACAAAGAACTGTATGTGGTACCGTGGCGAAGACGAACTGCTTGTTTGATGCATGAAATTCTGGAGGGAACGTCGAACGGCGTCGCTTAGGGACGTAATGACGTTTGCCATTAATCCAACTATGTAGTGTTACATGTAAAACTGGGACATGAAAGGTATATTCTTAAAGCAACTCATGTAAACACCTTAATCGAACATTAGCTTACTCAGAATAGGGCAAATAATTTGATTACTGACGTCCATGTAAACGTGATCATTGGGTGTTTTTGTTATGTTGTTGCTTATGAATATTGCTTTAATCTAAAAACATTTAGGACGGTTACATGTACCTGACAACTAAGAATATAGCATGATCGAATGTCACTGTAGATGCTGATGTAGACTGAATCTGACCAGAAGTTGGATTTACACAATAGTTTTGAGTTGATGTGTGAAAAAGTCCTGTTTGGATGTGTGGAATCACAGTGATTCTATGCCTTTAAAAAATGATGTGTTGTGTTTGTCATGTCAAGTTATGATTTTTACACTTATTTTTTACACTAAACAGTAATTTTTTTTAAATTTGGCTTTTGTTTATTGCATCAAACCACCAGCAAAAAGTTCATGTTACACTTCTAATTAATATGTAACCGATTTGAATGCATTGATCATATCAAGACTTTCAATTCAATTGATAAGATCGTCAGAACACAAAGCTCTTTATTGTAGCCAAACAAAATCCAACATCATTCAGAAAAGCAGATGTGCAGTACACATTCTTAATCATAATTACACCAAACGACAACTATTAGATGTTTACTGGAGTCAAAAATCGCAAGACCACTTCAAAACAAAGCAGAATATACGCTGACGGGATGCTCTGATTTGGCAGTCTTGAGTTTATTCATGCGCCAAATGAAACCCAGCAACAAACTGGAAATCTGTCACAGTCAATCATGTTATAATATGAAAAGATACAGGACAAAATGACCATGAAAACGATCAAAGGCAGAGTTTATAACGGAGCAGTTAGATTTCTGTCTCACATGGGCGGTCATCCGGAGGGAAGTGGTTGGAGACGGGGTCGCTGTGACGTTCCTACCCATCACGAGACTTTAGTCATCGCTCAGAGCTCCTCATGTCCATCGGCTTCGCTTCGGTTTAATGGATCTCATTCACTTCTGGTTTTACTCCAGACGTTCAGTTGATTCTGGATGACACAAAACTTTAGTTATAGATGAAGGATTTTTTTCATTGTGCACCTGTTATGAACAAAACGCTGAGTTGCTTATTAAACCACCAAAAAAGTGTCAGCAACCAATTAAATAAACCCGTTACCAACCGTGCGTTTGTGACAAAACATCAGTGTTGTGTGTAACTAGTTAGTATGTTTAGCATTACTGTCATTGAATTACTTTTCCCTTAAACAAAGTAAAGTAAGGGATTATTTAAAAGTTATTCAATTAGTTACTGAGTTTGGATGTAATTGAACTAAATACTGTGTAATGTTTACAATAGTAGAAATGACATCAAAATTCAAAGTGTAACTTTAAGATGAATGCATTAATGTATCTTTCTCACATTTGTAATACTTTGGTCAGTTTATAAGATTACTTCATGTAGTTTTAAATTATTTATTTGAATGAATTAAAAGAGCCGTTGAGTCCTTGAATCACTTAACTAATCAAGTTGATATAAGATATAGAAAGTAATAAGTAATTCAATACTTTTTGGAGAGAGTCATGTGTACAGTAATCTAATGAAACTATTGAATATGGTGTAATTAATTACTTTAGCAGAACTTACTCAACACTGCAAAACATGAACCAAATTTAGAAAAGAAAACCAACTTTTCAGGGCCTACGGAGCGTCTTGAGTAATAAAAACCAACTTTTCCGAATATAACTGTATCTCAGATATCACAGGACTGAAGCTGGGCTTGAGGTGGTCCGGGCAGAAGTTTGTGGGGCGTTTGATACGTTGAAAATCATGTTAGCGTGACCCGCTGTGCTTGTTTGATGCTGCGAGGCCTGTAATCTAGAGGATTTATGTCACTCACCACCCCTGTGTTGTACAACCTTTCTAATATTCCAGGACATAAAATGTAATTGCTCCACATATCAGAGCTTCTGGAGATATTGCCGTACTTGTTTCTGACCAGAAACACAAATTGGTTTCTATGGAGACGCTCACCACTTATACAATTTACAAACCCAACTCACGGCTGTGGTTTGGCTTTTACACACCAGTGGAGTCGTCTCGCTGCTATTTTGGCATCTGGTCAGATTTGTGGAATCCGTGTGTCTTGTTGGAGCTCGCATGCTCGTCCGCAGGATCTGATGCACCTGGTCATGTGCAGGATTTACATCACACGTCCGTCTACACACAATTATATTTCTTTTATTCAGTAAAATTCAGTTAATGTTACTCTCTTTTCTGTCTGATGCCTACATAAATAACCCCAGCACAGTGTGACAGAAGTCATTCATTTCCTGGATCAGATGAACAGACCAGAGGCCTCATTTATCAGTAGTGCGTAGAAGGTTCTATATTTTGGCCTACGAATGAATTTAAGCACAAAAGAATCTGTATTTATCAAACATGCGAACAAGGGTCTAACGCACACCAGTGAATAATCGTTACTGATAAATCCCACATGTTCTAAAGCGCCGTGCTCGTTCACGGTCATTTGCATTCGGAAACGCCCCCAAAGAACCGTATATGGTGACGAAACCTTCATTTATAAGTCACGTGAAAGTCCTCTGTGCTCTCACTTAACAGATCACAGTGCTCTTTTAAAACGCATTCTTTGCGCAATGCATGTTTTGCTCAATTTTGTTTTTATTGTTAAAACCATAATTATTTATAGGAGATTTATTTTGCATAAATTAAAATGTTCAGAAAAGAAACAGAGTTTGCAGTTCTTTTTGGTGAAATTGCAATTTTATTATGATTTGGTAAAGTTATGTAGTAATAGATTTTTGGCAATCGGCACGTACTTGCATAATGTAAACAACACAAACTTATAGTGAATCAATAGTTATGAAGGGATAATGTATGGCGATGATGTAATGTGTGCTCGTGATTTAGTTCCTCCCCCCGCACACTGTACACACTGGAGGTCGTATTTTTTCCGGAAATAATCGTACAGCTGTATCTCTCTTTTGTAAATGTGATCAAACTAAATACTCTTCGAAGATACGAAGTATGCAATACTACTCTATTAGCAGCGTTGGGTGTAACTAGTTACTGTAATTTAATACATTTTCTCTTGAAAAAGTAAAGTAAGGGATTACTTAATTTTTTCTGTAATTTAATTACAGTTACTTCTGATGTCATTAAACTCAATACTGTGTGTAATATGTGTGTGTGCAATAGTGGAATTGACATAAAAATTCAAAGTCTAACTTTAAAATGTGTGCTTTAATGTATAATTCTTACATTTGTAATACTTTGGTCAGTTAATAAGAATACTTAATGTAGTTTTATATCATTTATTTTAATTAATTAAATAAGCCGTTTCATCTCCATCCTTGAATCCCTTAACTAATGAAGGTTGATATAAGATATAGAAAGTAATTAGAAATAGGTACTTAAATACTTTTTGGAGAGAGTAATGTGTACAGTAATCTAATGACACTATTGAATATGTAATTAGTAACTAATAATGAATTACTCTTTTAGAGTAACTTGCCCAACACTGTCTATAGGTACTCAAGATTAATGAGATTTGCAGAAACTGCGCGTGTTATGGCAGCTATAACAACCGCTGTCTTTTCCTAATGCATTTATTGATTTATAGATTTAATGACACTCTTGAGTCCATAAAGACTGAAACGGATCCGAGTTGTTTTTGGGCGAAAATGAATTTCGAAGAAATAATAGCTAGACACTCGCTGTGTTTTAAACTTGAAATGACGTTGGTTTGATGTGAGAATTTTACCTTCATTAGCCGGAGAAACACTGCTCATTCACGGTTGTTTTGGATTGTTTGGGAAAAAGTGAACAATTGTAGTTCAGAGCGTTTATTTATATCATTTAATGACAGTGTTTGATCAAGTAATGTGAAGGATAAACCTGAAAAAAAGGCTTTAAACAACACTTTATTTCAATCAATTTAGACAGAAAGTGCAAATGCGTGTCTGTAAAATCCAAAATGGTGAAGAAGAAACACAGTGCCATAGAACATCATCGCATCAGGCACCTGAATCGAAACAGACACGCGTATTCCACATCGAAAGAAAACTTCTTACCAACCTGTGTGTCACCATCTGTAACAAATCCACAAATTTAAATTCTTTAAAATTACGTTCCTTCCTATTTGCCAAACAGTTTTTTCTCTGTTTTGTTCTCTCTTTTTTTTTTTGACAACAGCCTGCATGCTGTGTGAGCTAACCAAGATGTTGAAAATGCAAATATTTTCCAAATGTCTGGGGATTTTTCTCTATGAAGGATCAAATTTTGTGGTCACAGCTGCGCCGCACATTGATGTTTTATCAATGGCATTCGAACCGCGCCATTTGGAGGCTGAATGAAGTAGGACGCACAGAACGCCCCTGCGTGTTTCCAGCTTTAATGAGAAAATGTTTGGGCAAAACTAGCCGTGTTTGATGTTTGCTTATAATGACGGCCTGTTGTTTGAACAAACAAAACGCCTTCAGTCAAACAATAGTGAAGTAAATTACGACTTTGTAAACCCACGCTAACTATTTGTGAGCAGACAACTTCACAAACGCTACAAATCAGAAGCCAGAAGTCACACTTGAAACAGATTTGTCTTCAAAGATGTGTTTGTGTGGACGCTTCAAAAACCAAAAATGTCAAAACGCACTCATGAGTATGACGAGTTACAATGCATTCTGGGATTGTCCTCTCCTTTAGCGTCTTCGTTCACTGCGTTCGCACCTGTGTAGCGTGTAGGTGGTCATCTGAACGTAGCTGATACGTGTGTAACGGCGCCTCCTCAGACTGATGATGTCGTCGCCGTGTGAGGTTGGAGGGTGGTGCCGTTCACCCATTAACCCTACTTGAGTTTTACGAGCGCCGTGGCCTCATCCACGCCAACGTAAATACTGACGCCGGCCAAGCACGGGGTAATAATTTAGTGCTCATCGCTCTCATCCCTCCTCCTCTCAGAGCGTATATCCACGGCCCTATCTGCTCATCTGACGTTATTTACGGTTTACGGTTATTCTCCCGAACAGAAACTTATTAAAGCGCAGTTATTAAACATTCTCGCAGGGGGACGATCTGCAGTAAATCTAACGTTTCCCAGCGCTGGACCTCGAGTCTGTCCGACCCTAATGGATGGGTACGTTTATCTCGTCGAGTTGTTTGCGCAAAAATGTTCCCCGCCAAAAAGAGACAGTGAAGATGTAATCGGGTTTCGTAAGAATTATTGAGCGTCTTCTAAATGCGTTGCAGTGAAGATGATTTGGATTAAGGTTTTTCTATGTGATGATCTGTTTTCGTGGCCTTCATCGTCTGTGTGTTTTTGAAGGTTTAGGAGTATGGAGGAGACGTTTGAAATAGCATACTATTGTAATAATAAAAGTTGCTGTTGAGGGTATACTTCTGTGAATTTTCTGTTCGCACGGCTGTCTCGATGACCTACTACATTACCGGTAACACAATTCAGTATACAAATAACATAATAAATGACACATAATGTTAATTATCAATATTTTTATCGCAATTATTTTTTACTTTGTGTCACTTATTGTATTTCAATAGAATATTTACTATAATCATAATAAAATGACATTATTAGGGACTCTCTTAGAGATACATTTTCCTTGTAGCTTATAAAAAATAAACATTATTTTAAGCATATGTTTATGATGCATTTTTCTCGCAAAACAGAATTACGATTGACAATAAACAAGACGTAAACACAGACTAACAAGAGGATAGATGCAGTGATTCTGTAGCTCTTCATTAGGCTGTAAAAACTCTTTCTGTTTCTGTCCTCTCTCTCTCTCTCTCTCTCTCTCTCTCTCTCTTCTGGGGGGTTAACATTCATCATTGTGTTGTTGTGTCTTTAAGACTCATAGCAGGACAGATCACGGGTTCCTCCTCTTACGGCTCTTCAGTACTCAACCAAAGCTTGAAGCAGTAGATGAGCTCAGCGTGGTCTGTTCCTTTGAATCCGCCATGTGTTCTTCACCACTAATATCAACCAGATGACAACCAACCTCGCCGTGATTGTCTCTCAATGAGACAAGTAGTCAAAATAACATAAAGGAAATGATGAACTCTGTTATTCCCCAGACAAAGCGCCACATTCGTCTCTGGAGGTTCTGGACTGAAAGTCTGCGGCAGTTTGGAACGGGTGGCCGAGTTAGCGAACGCAGCCTTTATGAACTTGGTAAAGTCGAGACACTTGTGACCAAAAACGCTGTCACAGCTGTGTATATTAAACCAAAAGAAAAGAGATTGAATGTCTGTTCTCTAATGATGGAGGACTGAAAGACTCAACAGATTAAGCGCTTATTGTTTCAGAACAATGTTCACAAAATCTTTCAATACGGCGGTAATGCGCTGTGACATGAACATGGTTATACAGCGAAACAATGAAAGACCGTTTTCCCGACGGCTGTTGTTAATATCTCACTAAACCAAAACATGAATCATTGTGATGTGAAGATCGCTGGTGAAAAATCAATGTGCTGTTTGGACATCTGTCCAGTTCACTTTCAGTGCACTACGAAGTGGACTTTATAGAGTGTTTGTATGCAGTTTGAACGAATTAGTGCAAAAAATGAACAGGCAAAAATTAAGGCCAAGCATAGTAAGCCATGTCCTCAAAAAGTCATATTAACATTGCACCGAAGAAAACATACTAATTATAATTTACATTGATACATACGACTATTTATTAGGGATGCACCGATGTATCGGCCACCGATATGAATCCGATAATAGACCGATGGTTTATTAATTAACGGTATGGAGGCTTGAGTTGCTTGAGGTTTTTCTCTGAGCAAATAATTAAATAGCAACAGCACAGACTTTAAGTTTACTAAAGAAACGTTCAATGTTAAGTCAAGTACGAGTTAATGTTAATAAAGGAAATATTGGATAGCAAAAATGTTGCTAAGCCAACGAAGATTGTCATGTTGTCTTATTGTATTTAGATTTTACATTGTGTCTCTCTTCAAATGTTAAATGGATCTATGTTCAGTAAAATTAATCTAATGCGAAAAACTAGCTAGTATTGTAAAGTACTGTGCAATTGACCAATATTGGAATCGGTATTGGCCAAATATAATCCTACTGTCGCATCCCTACTATGCATGTTATTTAAATATATAGTAGTGTATATTTTATAGAAATACGCACTAATGCATTTTTATAAATTAAAGTAGGATCATTGATGTACAGTATTTTCGTGCTTTTTTTAAAAGTAAACTTCTATGGTTAGTGCTTAGGGAGCGAATCTGGTGTCAATGCGTGTGATGTTACTCATCTCTGCTGTCCAACACGGGTGGGAGGAGGTGTTCGGCAGGGCGGGGTGGTCCCAAATCTTTCCCTCCTCCACTATGAAAACAACAGTAAATAGACAGACAACGTAAAACATTTATTTTTATCGTCCTGAAGACACGTCACATGCTGTCAGGATGATGGCGAGATTCAGGAGCGCAGGCTTTCTCTCTTATCGCCCGAGAAGCACCATTAACAGAAAACATGTTAACATGTTGAGTAATGTTTCTCCCCTCCGCTGCTTTCTGAGGAACGTCCTAACCGACGCTCGGTGTCTGCAGGACGACCGTTTCTCTCTATCTTCACCGCATGTTTCTGGAAAATCTCAGCCGTCAGTTGAAAGCGGCGTGTAACGGTTTCGTCTTGACACTGCGCCCCTCCGCTCTCTCTCCATCCCTTTTTTCTTGAGAGGTCATTTATTCTTTACGACTGTCATTTCTCTCCCCCTCACAGCTGCACGCTATCTATCTATAGTCTCATCCCGCGCTAACAAATGGCCGCCGGGAGATTCGCTTTTCTACCAGGTTGGTCTAACGGAATCCCCCAGAATGCTTTGGATATTTTTGCAACACTTTACCACGAGGTTCTACTTGTTACCATTTAAAAGTTCTCTGAAAGTTAAATGTCATTTTTAAAGATTCTTAAGCACGTCGGTATAAAAACATTCCTGCATAGTGGACTGTTTAAACATTTATACGGTTTCATAAGTTAATGAAAACGTTAGCAAAACGTTCTTGGAACAAATGTTTTCAAAAAAACACTTAATGCATTCCATTTGAAATCAGGTTTAAAATACCAACCCAATATTTAGCTAGATTTAATGAAGCGTCTAGAGAAAGACATCCAGTCGGACATCTTCAAGCGATTAAAATAAATCATGTCGTGCCGCAGGGTTGTGTACGGCTGGACGCTGGGTGTCCGGCGCGCCTCTGAATGTTTCTGGCTGAATAAGAGCGCTGGCATTCCGAACTCGCATTGAACAAACAATCTTGACACCTCAACAAAAGGCGCTTTAGACGAGAGCGCGCTCTGTTTTTCTCTCTCATATTTTTTAATGACAAAACAGGTGGATTTATTTTGGACGATCCGGTGTATAGTGATGGAGCTTAGATGCTTCCGGGCCCCAGGGCTTCAGACGACTAACAAAACACATCTTACTTCTGCTTTGCTGCCCGTCTGTAATGCGCCTGGTGAGCGGGAGATTTCCTCACATTATCACAAGCCCTGACCACCTCTAAACTACACGCGGTGTGAAGAATAAAACATGACAAGCGTTCCTCTTTGTGGAAACGGATTCAAAGATTTAGATTGAATGAAATGTTCTGAAACCCTTTCAACATAGTGACCCGTTGCGTTAAAGTCTGGTTTGAATACCAACTCCATTTTCAACATGTTTGGTTTTCTGTGACTGCATATGTGCCCTGCTGCTACTTTGTGATTTTCTTATGCAATTTTTGTTCAAATCTGAATGTTCATTGGTCTTGTACAGGTGTCATAAACCGTTACCCTCCCTCATGTCATTGCAAACCTGTACGAGTCTCTTTCTTCTTCAGAACGCAAAAGAAGATATTTTGAAGAATGTTGATAATCAAACAACACTGAAGCTCCGTTGACTTCCATTGTATGAACACATTTCTCAAAATATCTTCTTTTGTGTTCCACTGAAGAAAGACTAGATTTACAACCACGAGTTATCCTTTTAATAAAGGTTTTTCCTCAAATATAAAATGATAGCAATGAAAGAAGCAGTTCACTGTATGTAAAAATAACACTTCAAATGTCGCGTTCTTTACTAAGACAACAAACGAATGCCGAACACGATCTGAAGGTCTACTGCAGTTCTTCCGAGTCAACTTCAGCTTTCTTTTCTTCTTTCCCTTTAATTCCACAGATAACTGTACACATGCCATAATCAAGGAAACAAACCGCAAGATATTATAAACATGTGTTTGATTCTCCGGTAACGTAAGGAAAAGCCACATCCACAGGCTGCTGGATTGATGCAAGTCAGATATCTAATGATGTATGTCTTCTCATGGCCAATTAAGATTAAGAGTGACTGCAAGTTTGGAACTGGGGACAATTTCCGGCCTTCAAATATGCCACACGATGAATATGACTGAATGCTTTTAGGCACCGTTCCCAAATATAGTTTCAAGACATGGAAGTGGAAAGCCTCCCTGACACGAGCAGAACGCCACTAGAGGAGTTCATATCAGACATCGAGAAGAAAGTCACGTGAAGGGTATTTAACGAAATGTACTTTCGGACCAAATGCAATGCTTGGACAAACATGGTAAGATTTTGAGTCTAGAACAGGAAAATATATATACAGTATATTTGAAGGTATTTATTGATATTGATCATATTAAGCTGTATGTTTGCTGTTTCATTTTAACGTTGGATTTTAAGAAGGTTTTAATGTATGTGTGTGTGACGCAGTGCACAGTGGCCTGAATAAAAATCCAGTTTTGCTGCAATAACGCGCAAATGTCAGTCGCATTGATATTTATTTCGCTTTAATTGCATCGTATCTGAATAGAAAAAACATCAGTGCAGCATTCTGTAACATATCCAGAAATATACTCGCCACAAATATCATGAACCAAGTGAGAACCTTTGAGTCGTAAAGAGCTAGCTGGAAAAAGAAGTGACCCGAAATTCTATTGCGATTCTATCGAGAACTACGGCTAGATTACAGCAAAGGTGAACCAATGTTAGCATGACCGACAAATGACAGTGGTTTCGGAAGTCGACACATCATAAAACTAGAAAAACATCTGGGGCCTTCTTTTCCTCTAAGAGACATCTTCAGTCACAAGTTTCTACAAAGTCTTTGTTTTCATTTCTTATTTAGTACAAAATAAGACATTTCTACCCGTTAGCGCTTCGGTTCCTCAGGAGACTATAACATATAATATATAATAATTTATTTTCAGTGTTCGAACAGACAGTTCCAGTGTGACTGGATGACTAACAAAACTCTACCAGGTTCCAGTTGGCAGTTAAAAGGCTATTTAAAAAAACAAATCCTTGATTTGCAGTCTGCATGGTTTACAGAGCTCCTTCTTAAATATAACTCAACATTTCAAGTTCCTTTTTGCCCTTCAACGCAGCATGTTGAGATGAGACAAAGTCTTGCGGTTCCACTGGCTTTTCCAAAGAGTTCCGTCAAGATCCAAATCCCAAAAGCCTCCTCTAAGTCCTTTGATGAGCTTCCTATGGAAAAGAAAATCTAGAAGTCCCAGAATGCACCGGGGCATGGCCGGTCTCCTGCAGTCCTTCAGCTCGAGTCAGTGTGGATACATCGGTATCTCTGGTGGAATGCTGGACTTGTACCTACTGATAGACTTTAGTATTGAACTCTGGGTTAAAGCAAATATACATTCTGCTGTGCAAAACAACGCCATCAAGAGCTGACGAACTTGAAAATCCCGTTCCCTCCATTTCCTTCCGTGGGTTTTACCACCCAGCGTATCCGCATCACCTCCGCTCCCCACCTGACCGAGGGGACCGGCGTTCGGTCCGCTTCACTAGAACAAACGTCCGCTCATTTGCAAGTAAAAACCTCCGTCCGCTCGCTGCAAGTGTTGCACTTCACGAAACAGCACCATTGGAATTTACAGTTACACTGCCACACCTTGGTGTACTGGTGTGTGTTGTAGCCCCGCCCACAGCACATGAGGTCACAACCGTCCGTGTGCGGCGACGTCCGGTTGCACAGTCGCCCCTGCGTCCCCACGCTGCCGGTTTTGGCGTCCTCTTCGCAATAGTTCGGCGATCGCTCGATGAAGACCAAGTCTGTTTCTAAGGGCTTTTGATAACCGCTCGTTTTCTTCACCTTCAGGAAGGTGGGCTGTCGTAGGCGGTCGGCTCGGACGACCTCCACGTGAACGGCTTTGTGGTACTTGTCCTTCAGGACGTAGCCGATCTCGCGGAACTTCGGTAACGTGGTCCAACACGTTTTCGTAGTGCAGGAGCCCGAAACGCCGTGGCATTTACATTCCAACTTCATCCTGTCCTCCAAAACCTGCCGGCAGCAAAACAAGAGGAGGTTAGAAATTATGTTCACATTATTTTTGACTTTTTCTCTTTTTACTATGACATTTTGATTCATGTACTGCACATCATGTCAAATAATTCAGAATAGCTCAAAAACGGCCAAGAAATGTCCACGGCCTGTTCATTCTCCAGTAATGAGAGGGTTATTCTGTTTTTACAATGCTAGACATTTACTAGCAGATTCTGGCTCTTTTTTTATCCATGGTCGGCGTCATTTTTTGGTCATATAAAAGTAATAACTCTCATGAATGCAAAGACAATAGTGGTATTTCTGAAAAACACTTTTTTCAAATGAAACCGTCTCCAGATAAAGCTCAAATGCAGCATGTTAAAATAATAATTTTCTATGCCATTTGTACATTTCCAATAAAACACTAGCTTATGGTGTATATAACACGGTTTATAGTATATAAAAACAACAACACACTGCGTGTTAAATTCAGCGAGACTATTTATCTTCAAAATAATTTGTTTATTTAAAAAGATTTATCCATTTTGGCGTAAAAATGTCCTAACATTCAGCAGATGTTAAACGCAGCTGATGTTATTTTTGTACTACGGTGTATATCATGGGTCAAGTCAGCGCATTGCATTCTGGGATGGTTTCTGTGCAGATGTGTGCTCTGCACAAAGTATATACCAATACCATGTCTTGTGTCAAAAAAACAACTTGTTGTTCATTCTCTCCTTTGCTTTCTCCAGCTTTAATCCTCTAGTAGCATGGCCTTGTAAACTCACGGTACTGTTTAGCGTGTTGACAAAATGTTTATGTGCTCTACTTGTAAGTCGCATTGGATAAAAGCGTCTGCCAAATGATTAAATGTAAATAAACTGCAGGAACAGCTTGTATAGTATTCTGAACACAGCTTTAGTCTTAGCGACAATAACATCAGCAGATTGTCAATTTCACTGGCCATGTCAATGGTTTCGCAAACTACAAAAACACTCTGCACAAAAACCCCGCACATGCTAATGGCTTTGGGAAATCAGCCGTTTTATAGTTGGGAACACATGTAATGTACATGCAGTGGAAAAACCATATGTTGGCATAGCGGACATCTAATGTGCTACATCATTACTGCCAGAGACTTCAGATGAATCACAGCACACGGAGAACCAGCTGAAAACCACATGACCAGTTCTTCTCTCTAGAAAACCATCCTGCACACTACGTCTCAGAAGTCTTATAAACAACACCATGATACTGCAGTCAAACGGAGTTATTTAACGTCTCGCAGACCAATGGGATTTACTCATGACTGATTCCTATCTGTATTATCTCATCATTTGACGATAATGGAACCTGAACTGTTAGAATGGATTGTTCAAATGATTTCCACTCCCACAAGGGTGGCACCATCAAACACAGAGCAGGATTCTTCTGTAGATCTACAGTTAATGTGGGTGACGATCGGAGTGTAATGTTTCGTTTCTTTGGCGAAGCACTTTTTCCAGTCTCATATTTCTCATTCTCTGGCACGACTCTCCACCAGAAGCCATTCTCATTCCTCTGGAAAACACGTGCAAACTAATTGATTAATCCAACGAAAGCACGGTGCCCCACGCAAGGCCACTGACAGTCAATGGGACGCTCTCCGTCTCAACAGCGCTGTGCAATAACAAAAGAGACCCGAAGAATTGTTTGTGGCACGGCGTTTAAAAAAGTGGACAAGCAGTTTCTAGTTTAAAGTTATTATTAACTGCTCGCTCTGTCGCGGCACACTGACTCATATGAAGCCTGCCAGCTTTCCATCTTAAATCAGAAATGATTCCTAATTGGCCACTGATTGAATTATGCTAAATATATTATTGCAATACGATCAGAGATGTTCAAAATGTAGATGTTAGCTCTGTTCCAAAACCACACTAGCAGCGTTTTCAGACATCATAAGCTCAACACGAGGACTGTTCGGACTTATGCTGCCTTTTGAGATGCTTCAAGTGCATCATCACATCACACAATTATTTTCATCATGTATCCCCCCATGTCATTTCAAACCTGGATGAGCTTCTTTCTTCTGTTTTGAAGAACATTGATCATCAAACAACACCGAAGTCCATTGACTTCCATTTTATGAACGCAAAACAACGGAGACATTATCAAAATATCATATTTTGTGCTCCAAGAAGAAAGAGTCGTAGACAGCCACATAAGAGAGAATAAATGATGACAGAATTTAGATTTTTAAGAGTTCATGCATTCAGCCCTGTAGGATTTGAAACGGTGTGTTAAACGTGTTTAATAACCAGAGAACATTACAATAATTCTGCCAAGAGTCATTTCAATTTCATGAAATGTAAACAGAATTTCCTGCTATTGCTTAACCAATTAACAAATAACTCCCTCGTAAAGCACTGACGATCTGGAACGCCTTTGAAATGACTTTCACCTGGTGTCAAAACATGCAGAGAACCAACGTTTGATTCGCCACACATCCAGCCAGTTTTTACCCGCACGGAAAGGCGTTCGAAAACGAATGACGTGTTACTTCACAAGCCGTCTGCAGGCTCGCAACGCTGTTTACGTTTGCCTGGATACGCGTTTATCCACAGCGCTAATGCGGAGCAGTTTTGGGCCCGATCTTTCCGAGCCCGCCGCAACCACATACACGTCTGATAGCAATTGAAATTCCAGAGTGGCAGCTTACATCTTCCCCATCTGGAGTCACATGGTACGTCCGAGTTTAGGTTCGGATGCTATGGCTCCAGCATTGCCATTGTGGGTCCTCTATAAAATAGGGGGAAAAAACGCGGATTCAATGGAGCGAGGGGCTGCAGAGAGACTCGCAATAATATCCTGTTACAGGCTTCAGACTTGATGATTCCATGCAGCGGCCCGCGATGGGATTGGCCGGCCTCCAACTGGCAACCGCGGGCTGGGCGCTCGATCCCGGCTCGGCTCGACCTCGCTCACACTATAAAGCCCTGTGTTATTAATTAGATCCATTTGTCAGTGGAGTGCATGCGGTTCTGCTGTTTCGCTGCATGTTGTTTTGTGTTCTTGGATGACTAACGACTATCAAACAAACAAACATGGCCAGAGCGGCACGCGGCCAAACCCAGCTTGAACAGGGATCAAAACTACGCCGCCGCGAAACCATGAAAGCTGTATTTGGCCGGAGACCTCTGAAGATCAATGGAGCGCCGTCCGGCTCTGCTCGCGGGTGAATCCCGAGCATGGCACCTGATACACCTGTTTTACATGAGAAGAACAAACTACGCCACCCACATGCAAGCCAACGGGTCTGGAGTCGTAAAGATGAGCCACACCGCATGAGTTCATCAAGCCAAACACTGAACCGTTTCTACTCTTTAGACAGAAGACAACGACTGAACGCATTTGTCTTTTCAACATGAATTAATGGAGAGAAACCTCTCCTAAAAATGTTATTTGAAGTAAACGTCGGCCAAGAACGCTTCAAAGTTTGAACGTCTTAAACAGATTGTCTGGAGGACATTCCCAACCATGCAGTTAAACAAAATGTTGCATGATTGTTTCTGCAAGACGACCATGACCAATGCTGGTAAAATGTCAAATTAAAATGCTCTTGAGAAAAGCCAAAAGATGGAGATGAACTTTTCCGAAGATTTAGTTATTTGTTTCTATAAGTAAACGTTGGCCAAGAACGCTTCCAAGCTTTAAAGTTCTAAAGCTTCCAGCATCTAAAACACTGTCTGGAGAATTTCTCCCACCGTGCAGTCAAACAAAACCTTTCTGCAGGAAAACCAAGACCAGTGTTGGCCAAACGCTGAGTTAAAATGCTCTTGAGAAAAGCCTAATGAATACATGAGAACTTTGAGGACAACTTGGTTATTTGTTGCTTTAAGCAACCGTTGGCCACAAAACCCTCCAGCTTTAAAGTTTTAAGGCTTTTAACATCTAAAACAGATTAATTTCTTGCAGAAGCTTGCCAACTATGCAGTCAGACAAAATGTTGCGTGATTATTTTCTGCGAACTACCAAGACCAATGTAGGTAACTCGTCGAAATTAAAACGCTCCAAATGATGGATACAAACCTTTCTTGAGATTTAAAAGCTTTTAACGTAGATTAAGATCCCATTAATGAAACGCAAGCAGAACTTATTTCCCTGTAAAACATTCATCCTTACCTAGTTTGTCACATCGAATCGAATTCGACAATTTACGTAAGAGTGGTTTTACAAACGATGATTTGTTCTGCTCGTGTGTCACGAATGAGGTATGAATGTGCGGAGGATTTTCCCAAACATGTTTCTACAGCATCTCATGTTCAACATTGGCCTTACTTTTCTCCCGGCTTCATTATTGTGAAGGTTCATCAATCGACGAGCATTTTTTTTTATCTCGCGGGCGTCCACGAACTTCCGGGAGAACTCGATGCCGTACTTGATGTCCGCCGAGCATCCGCCCCATTTCCAGCCCTCCTCCTGGTTGTAGTAGCCCTGTTTCTCCCGGTCGCATCCGCAGTGGCTCATGTTGCCCTGGCTGCATGCGGCCGTGATGGCGTGGGCGACTCCAGCGGCTGTGATGGCGTAGGTGAATGCCGCCTCCCTGCTGCCTGGGGGGAAGAGAGAACAGACTGTGACATCTGCTCGACACGTCTCAAACCACACAACATCCAATCTATTGACCACGGCTGCGTTTACCAAAAGCAGCGTAAGCCACGATGATCCTAGCTCCATTGGTGACAATGGTTATAAGATCAAGGGACACTTCACCCAAAAATGAAAATTCTGTCATCATTCACTCGCCTTCCAGTTGTTCCAAATGTGTATAAATGTCTTTGTTCTGATGAACACAGAGAAAGATATTTGGAAGAATGCTCTTGACCAGACAGATCTCAACACCCATTGACTCCCATAGTAGGAAGAAAACAATGGTTGTCAAAAGTTCCCCAGAAGTGTGTGCCGTCCTACATTCTTCAAAATATCTTATTTTGAGTTCATCAGAACAAAACAAATGATCAAGTCATTTTTCCTACTATGGGAGTCAATGGGTGTTTAGATCTGTCTGGTCAAGAGCATTCTTCCAAATATCTTTCTCTGTGTTCATCAGAACAAAGACATTTATACACATTTGGAACAACTGGAAGGTGAGGAAATGATGATTTTGGGTGAAATGTCCCTTTAAGGTTACGATGCTTTTGGGAAACACGCCCAGATGATAAGCAACCACCCAGAAACCCTTAGCAATAATAAGATTAGACAACGATCTAAAAAACATACCCAAGGGTTGGTTTGAATTGTTCGACTCAACCATGGGTTTAAATAACCCAGCATTTTTTTTAGCGTAAATTCGTTGAGTTGAGGTTTTTAAACAGAAAAACAAATGATTCCGTGCTTGAGTTTTTCAGAGCTCCTGCACCTCTGACGAAATGCATGCAGCTGTTGAACACAGATGTTGAGCTCTCGGTGTGTTTGTGTGTGAAAGAAAAGTCAAGGTGCTGTCCAACGTGCTGAATTCTCCTGACTGTGCACCTTACAAACCAACCACACCGAACACAGAGGGGTCTATCTGGACCTCCACTAACAGACGGACAGCTCAGTCCACATTTCGACAGCTAATACATCAGAGATGCTTATCAATGTATGAGCAGGTCACACAGGACGGAAATCGTGTCTAATGAAGAGGTTTAGCTGATATTTTTCAAAGATTGTGATGTGTATTGACATTGTCAGTGATTCCCAGGGACAAACGTATGACCGCATTGTATAAAACTGTGAAATAATCCAAACTAGAATTCTGAAATTTGCTAAATTGTCTTTAACCTGTAAATAATTAAGTTATTGAATAATGTGTCAAATCAAAAGTCTGAGAACAATTCCTCACCAATGCCTCTGTGAAGCTCTATTCAGACTCATAGTTTAGATGTTAGTAATATATGAAGAGTTTGGCTCCAGAATGAGATCATTAAAATGTGTGAGTTTTTATTGTGTTAGTTAGCTGTATTGTTTTAGTTATTCGGGCTTAAATCAAAAGAAATAACTGCATTTTAATTGATATTAAATGGAATGCACAATAAAAAAACTTGATTTTGGAAACATTTTAAAAACTTTTGGGAATTTTGGAACCAAACTCTTCATATACCGTTAGTAATAATAATGATATGTAATATTCAATGTAAAAAAACAGTTCTTCTTTTTCTATTGAAACTTGTATTCACACACATCCCATCTGCAACACGTTTCCTGTCAGATGTGGTATATGCATGTAAAGATGTCTGTAAAACAGTTAGTTTCTAAGATCAGATGTTTGATCAGATCTCCTGATCTTTAGCAGACATCTTACAGACGTATCTGTGCTGATGAAACCACTGTTGCCACAGGTGATGCATGAATGAATTTGACATGGTACCAGTCACTAGAACATTTTGAGTTGAGTTTAAGTTCTTACAGAGTTCTGCTATTCAACATCAGCCATTCACCGTCCAATGAATTCCTAAAGAATAAAATCAGTCCAACTCAATCATTTCCTTTGGTGAAATGTTATATTTCGTTTACAAACAGGTCACCTTATGGAAGGGAAGTACAAATGAAGCAATTCCCAAGTTTACTGTATGTCCCTAAGAGTAAACCTGAAACCTAAAAGAGAGGACAACACAAACTCAAAAGCTTGTCTTTGGTCTAATGGCACGAGTGTCCATACTCCGAGACGCTGAAGTGAATGAAGAGAGAGTCGGAGAAGGCCAGACCCAAAGCCCTGACTGGATTCCAACAGGAAGAACCCTGGGATAGCCTCATACCCTGCCAACGGAAAACTGGACTGACCAAAAAACCCTCAAAGAAGTTGGAAAGTTGTGCCGGGCAGAACAGAGGAAGATTCAAACAGATGTCTAATAGAGTTTGGTGGCAAGTGTCTGCGACGGGATCCAACAGCGCTGTGGAACAATGGCTCTGTTTATTCTCACTTTATATTTATGTATACTGTATATAGATATACCGAGACCTGACCACACCTCGTGAAGTAAAGGTGGGCGGAAGAGTTTTCCGTCATGCTGACCGCTTTGGCTCGGACGGAGAAAGGCGAACCACTAAACAAATCACATTTGACACGGCTGAAGAGATTTACAACCTCAGAGAGAACAAACAATCCTGTTGAACTCTGCGATGTCCCGGGCCGGTCCAGATGCTTCGTTCGCAGAAGAAACGTGCGCTTACATCAGAGACACTTCAAGTCGAACTAAATGATCGGAACTATTCTCATATACTCTTTATGCCAACAGATGTCTCCTTTTATTGCTCCTTAGGTGAATTTAGGATTATCAACAATAGCATAATAAGGTCTCGGAGTAATATGAGCAACACGGGGGCAATCCAATTCTACTCCGGGTCTTTATAAATCGTATTAACAATAGAAGCCTGAGAAGTCTTGAGGACGACAAAAGTGCACCTGCCCATCTCTGATGTTCATATCAAAGGTTCTGAACCATGCACCACCGCTCACGTGTCCACATCGTTCTTTTCTATGTAAAGCAGATCATAACTGAATCCAGATAAGCGCTCAAAGCTGTAATCTCACTGTATTGTTGAAACCTGCTCGCATTTTTCAGATCAGAGTTATCAGACAACCATGACAGATCAACTTCATTCAGCACATATGAAAATGTACGGCTATTTATATTTAAAGCATCTATGATAAGAACTCAAAGCTTGACCAATAGCAGCAGAGCACAGTTCAGCCGCGCGTCCAATCAGATGCAACGGACTGACTGCGAGCGATTGTACGATATTATCAGATGTCTTTACATCTCGTCTGTTAGCATGGGCACAAAACACCTGAAAAACCTTCTGATTCTCCATAGCAGTGAAACTAAAGCTATGCATTACTTCATTTCAAATCATGTGACGAATTGATAAAAAACTAACATTTACTTACTTTAAAACGTAACCATGTTTAAGATTGTAAGACTTGTTTTTAAGTATAAACAAGCAATAAGAGGACATTTTTGTCAGTGCAGTTGGACAAAATACACTTCTATTCAATATACAGTCTTATCCGGCGTATGATTGACGTTCTGTCCTGTTTCAACTCATTGAGTCCCAAACATGAACAAAATAGACGGATATCGATCAAAAATCTGCTTAAAAATAATCCAGTTTTCACGTGTTTACATGCGTAGTAATAAACCGGCTACGCAGAAAACAGTGTTTACATGGAAGTTTGAGACTTGCCGGGTTTCTGGCGTGCAGTGACGTCACCGTCGATAGTCTGTTTAGTCATTAAAAATGCAGCGGGAAAACGGGCAGAAGCTGTATTTTCATATCTCTTCTCATGTCCGCAGTACCTGCATATGCAACAATGGTTCTTCATTTTGACGTTTCTACATCAACTGCATGATTCCAGAGCGGACTTGTACGTTATTTTACTCTTACTTCCGTTTGGGACTTTTACTACTGCGCTGTCAGACATGCGCACATCAACACAACTGAACCGGTAAAGGTCTTTACATGCAGCGCCAAATCGGAGGAACGAGCAAAAAACTACCTCTGCCGTTTATGAGCTTTCCCGATAAAAGAAAAAGACATGTAAACGCACTCATTGACACGTGGACATATTTCCATACTGATATGTTTCACATCCCACTCAGATCCAGATTTATCAGGAACTTGTCCAGAGAGGACGTCTATCTTTCCCTGTGGGTTCAGAGTCATTTGACTATTCCATTATATCTGACAGCTGAATGACTATCAAACACACCTGCCGTCCACATCAACATCCGTCTGACGATCATTACACGCCAGAAAACACAAGCAACGCTTGGCAGCGTCTCAAACTTTTATTGATTCAATTCAAGCCTGTAATTCTGAGAAGCTCCTGCCATTAAATTCCATGTAAGAATCACCTGACAGTTGGATTTCATGCCTCAATGCCATTGGGATTTCCTCATGACAAATGCAAAATAACGATACATAATACATCGTTCACATGTTGTTTATCAGGGTAGGACATGCGCTGATGTTTCTGATGTTTAGTCTTTACATTTGTGGAAGAAGTCAGGATGTTGTTGAGAAGAAAAGTTTCAATTGTTCCATTTGGTAGAACGCATCCCGTACAAAAATTAGACCTCATGATTTGATTTTAATATTTTTGGGGGTTCATAGAGTAGTTTGCAATCATATTCAGGTTTTATTAAATTCTGCAAATGTTCCACGCAGATGTAATTTCACCACTAGTGAAGAGAGTCTTTAAACGTCCTTTGCAATAGACAGTGATGCTGAGACATGCAAAAAAATACTTTAGATTCGCACCAGCCATTCACAGCCTAATTTTTCAGGGTTCTCAGGTATGAGTCTGAGGTTCCTGTGAAATCTAGAACCCATCATTAAGAGTTCACTGTGAGACGGACAGCCCGAGCTCAGTTTCAGCTGTTGTGGTTTGAAATTCAATACCGAAATTCAAGCATAATACAAAAAGAATGCTGCTCAACATTTCTGCTAAGACAAGACTTTAATGAACAAATAATTAAAGTTAAAGTAAAAGCAGAAGTCTGAGGATAGACCGAGCCATCCATTTCTGTTTCTGCTGAACTGAGAAATACAGCGACTGAACGTCTGACCCTCATAAGATGGACACTTTCATACATGAACCATTGGACTAAACGTGTTTGGTCTAAATTCAGTTTTGAAAAAGATAATTGGGAACATTTCCTGCTGTATATGACCTTCTCATAAGACCACAGACAAGATATGGCCATTATTTCTCAATTATCTGACAAATGTCGTCTGTCATTACACTGGGTTCACGAATGACGCGGGGCGGCGCAATTGCCGGGAACGCTCGTCAATCTCGTCTTCCGTGAAGGTTGAAAATATTTGTTAGATCGTGCCACTAACGCGAAAATAACGAACTATTGCCGCGAGTAATAAAGTGCTTGGAACTCGATTGTTCGCGTTTGGTGTGAACCCAGCATTAGAGTTTGAGAAGAGTCGTCAAACTGAGTCAAGTCTGTAACCAAAAGTCAATATTATTGAAGATCTCGAACATTTCTCATCGCATTTACTCAAATCCAGATTATTTGAAGTAGTTTTGCCAATGACACTAACTGAAATGTATCTACCTTGCTATCCGTAAATAACAATAAAACCGTACACAGAATAGCACAATACAGACTGTAAGATCACACTCCTCCCAACCCCGTACAAAAGTTCAGAGAAGCGGATACTAATGTGAAGGAAGAAACCAATCTTCTTCTACTGGCACAACACTGAGGGTGTTCTTCTGGAATCCAGCAGTCACATATATCTTCTCCTGGGCTTTTAGTGTGGCTTTAGAAGGACGGGGAATTCTTCATGTGCTTTAGACTCTCACCTGCCCGAGAGGAAAGTGTCTAATGAAGACACGAGGAGGGCACGAGATGTTGAACTCTGCTAATATTTCTCTCAAACTGACAACTAAATCCTTTCACACCAGCTCAATGAATCACGTAAGAGAAACACTGTGTGTGTGTGTGTGTGCGCGCGCGTGTGTGTGCTCGAGAAATACAAGCGTCAACATTTTATTGTTCTTTTTTAAATTGATTTTCTTACTTAATCTCGCATTTATCAAAGGTTTGAACATAGATACTATGTTAGCATATCATCCATTATTTTAAATTTTAGATGCTTAGGGGCTAAAAAAGGTTCTTCACAGCAATGCCATAGAAGAAACGTTTTTGGTTTCCCAAATCAAAGTTACTTTTCAATATACAAAATACTTTTCAATAATCTAATGCTGGGTTCACACCAAATTTATAATTTATTATTCGCATTAAAACTTCGTTATTTTTCGCATGAGTGACGCGATCTGACAAATATTTTCAACCTTCGCGGAAGACGATATTGGCGCGCGCGAGTTCTCGTCTGTACGTGTCTTTGCATTGTCTTTGTGTGTAATTTACTTTGGCCAAAACGCTAAATTCGCGTTTGGTGTGAACCCAGTCTTATAACCTTTCCATCCATGATAAAGAACCTTTCGTGAAACAGAATGATTGTTCAGATGTTAAAGGTTCTTTATGGAACCATTCAGCCGAAAATGGTTCTTCTGGGGCATCATAAAGCACCTTTTTAGTGTGTTTAACGAGTGCAACATTCTCATTGAGAACATGACATTTACATCCAAAGATAAATCGTTTTTTTATCCTCAAAAGACTTTTTAATATACACTAAACACCACCATCACAGAGAGAGAGAGACAGAAATGAAAAAAGAAAGAGACAGCTTCATTTTGTCACTACTAAAATCTAACGAACCGTTTCGACATTTTCAACATTTGTGATCTTATCTAGAGATCATAAGGGACTTATCACGGTATACAGATACGACAATAACCGTGATATTAACAACTAAGGTGATCAATATTGTGTTTTGTCTACGCATATCAAAATATCGTAAGACTATTCAACATCCATTCAAAACATTGCTATTAAAACCTAAGATGATTTCACAAAAATACCGCGATTATTTTGGCACAGCCAATTTGGACGGGCATGAAAACCGTAAAGTGAAATTCTGATACCGTGGCAGCCCTAGAGCATCATCATAAAGTTACAGCAAGCCTTCAGCGGACTTCATCTTGGTGGGAAACACACGCTTTACATTTTTTTGACATGGAAAAAGCAAAGTTGTGTCCGTGATCACTACATGTTCGAGCAGAGCTCATTTCTGTCATCTCGGCCTGTTTTTGAGACAAACCCTTTCTGTGGGTATATATTGACGGATGAGGATCCGATCTGGCCCTGTTTTTTAACCTGAAACCAAATCCTTCCTCGACTCAATTCTTCAGGGGCTCAGAAATACTCAATAACCCGGCTATTAATGTGCGCCGCAGAGAACAGCCAAACGTCCTATAGCCAAACGAATCCGAATTGACCAGAGAGAGAGAGAATTAACTCTGTGGTCTGTTGATCATCATCTCTTCGAAAAACAATGGAATCTACTGGCTGCTTCGACGCTTGTAGACCGGCTCCTTACGAGCAGGAACAATTTAGTGGTTGCAATTTGGAGGATTTACATTTAGAAAAAAATCCTGGAGTCTCCAGGCATGAGAAGGGCGGAAAGCGTTTCATGCAGTCCATTATGAATGGATGGGGATATTCCTGGAATAGACTTTATCCTCAGACTTAATCTTCAGTTTCGATGGGATTTGCCAACAGACCGCACAAAATAAACATTTTGATACTTACTATCAGAAGAATATTCTATATCACAAACACACACATTCAGCGTACACGGTCGAAATTAAAACAAACCTTATGACTTAAAACTCGTACGCTGTTTTTTCTGTGAATCCAGTGCCATACTGAGACCAAAAACACACCAAAGAACCATGACAGTGTCCAGACGTTCAAGAGTCAACAGTGGCTCTTTTCTGACTTCAGAAGACCTGGTAAAGACCCGTGAAATCCTTTCATAACACTTTGTTTTTGTCCTTTGTGGAGCTTGCCGAGCAAAAATCAGGGTTCATTTCAAAAGCAAGAGATCTCTGTGGTCTCGGTGAGTATCATTTTACATGTCCTAACATGCATTACTCATTTACACTATGAGACGCAGCGTAAAATCCAATAGCAAATTCTGATTTCGTCAGCAAACAAACGTATTTCCAACAAGCTGTAATGTGTTTTTAGGGGAGGAGAGTCTCTTTAATGAGTCGGTCCGACCGCATTCTAACATCGCTTTGAAATAACAGTAAATGTATAAATGACAAAGAGCAAAGCTCCATGAAGCCTATTAGAAAGGCCACTTCACACAACAGCCATGAAAATGTAAATGTTTGCCTGGTTGAGAGAAAAAGACTGTGACATGATCTTTAATACGTTGTTTTATGCTGTCTTAGTTTCTGATTTATGTGCGTTTGCTCAAGCAAGGGTCACACTTCTGCTCTCAGAGAGACCTGTTTTATCACTTCTCTGTCATTTTTTTCACCTGGGTAATGACAGCGAGTTAAACAAAATATCCCCACACTTCAATTCTAGATGCACCGATATGTCAATTTGGGCCGATAACCGATAATTCTTTAACATTGGAAGCTGATAACCGAAATATTGGCCGATATACAGTATCTAAATATGAATATAAAATTTCGTAAGAATAAAGTCAAAAGGGAAAAAGTGCACAACTGCATTTATTTGAAAACATGGACTGCAGAACACAAGGTGACCATTAGTTTTCTTTTTCCCCAGAAAATCATGAACCAAGCCTTCTTTACAGGATTCTTTAAACTTTTCTGCTACATTTTTTATTTAATAAACAAATTATAGATGTTCTTCCAGAGCAACCCAGAGAAATGTTCTCAATAGCCACACGTCTAACAGGTCTCAGGACAGAAAGCCTTCAGACAGCAGTCTGATTCAAACAATATGCTTTTGTTCCTATAATTTACACATTCATTAATATTGTACATACTATTCCTACATCAACAATGTTTAATAGCAGTATGAATGATCAGACAGAAAGACAGTAATGTATTTTAACTGTGAGCTGCGCAGCTAAAGAAGTTTAACCAGAGAAAATGATCTATGATTTATTGGCTAGAATATATCGGCCTAAATTTGATTATCGATACCAATATGGCCGATAATTTATCGTGCGTCCCTAGAAAACATAAAATCATTGCTTTCACATTTATTTATAAAGCATGCAGGGACTTTTAACATACATCCGACTTGGAGTGCAACACACACACACACAAAAGACCTTAGCAACTGTCAAGCAACGCCTTGGCAACATGTTGCCAAATAATACTAAAATGCAGTAATGGTATAATTGAAAATCTTTTAATTTAGGGGTTAAGCGCCGTCACTGGAGGTAAACAGGAAGCTACGCGCGCCCACAGCGGAATTGTCTCACAGAAAGGCGGATTAAACAAAGTCTGCCTACAGCCCAGAGTAAATTGCGTCCAAAATTGCGTTTTAAATATAACTTGAATTGTCGTAAATGTGAGCGTAGTGTTTTGACTGTAAAGTTGTTGTCACGCGGGAAGCGGAAGCGCGTGCACTAGACGGATCTGCTGCGCGGGATTTGAGAGGTTCGTCCAAACGTTGTTGAAGTGAACCATCCGTTTCTGATGACGATATATGACAGACATGTTATTGCGGTACTCCGTGTTATTGCCTATATGGCATTATTCCAAGAAACAGAAAAGGTTATAGAGGCGGATAAAACGCGGAAATATTATGCCGCGTGCGTGTTTACAGTCACTGTGTCGCGCGCAGGCGATCGGGTATAAGCTAGGAACGCGATGAAATGATCGGCCGATTTACCTACAGGTTTTACCCCATCAAAAGTCTTTTGCTTAAACACTTGCGATCATGATGTTAAAAAAATACATCTGTCCACCAATGACTGCAGCAAACCGATTGAATACAGTAATGAAAATTGTGTTACAAATTTACAATACAGTATACTGAATGTTGTATACATTGGGGAATGATCAGTATTTTCTACATAACCTCAGTATGTTGCACGGTAAGTGTGTGTTTCCATTACAAATACCATTATGAAACCATAATCGGTTTACCATTCAAACCAGCACAAAATTCCGCTGTGTGGTGTATTTTGGAATTCATTCCAGTAGGATTTGAACTTTTCAGTGAAAGCATTAATTCTAGTTTCTGGATAAATAGATTTCTATTTTAATGTGTTGTCAAAGAATGCCTCAATATTTGCTATATTTACTTAGTTTATGTGACAATAAAGGGTAAAGTAGAGCTCATATTATATTATTGTAATATCACAAATGTGCATTTCCCTGACATGAAGTGTGTTTGTTCAGTGTGTGGTCGAAGGAGTCCGGCTGAATTTTGTCAGTTCCACTATAGTGCATCCATCATAACGGCAGCGCAAACATGCTTTGTGTGTGTGTCTGCGAGATCTGTGCGGCGTGTTGTGTGTAACCAGGGTTTCATTTGCGTTTGCCCACAACACAGAGAGAACCGTCTCTCATATCACCGCCACATGTGCTCTGTCACAGATCAGTCCGTTTGTCACAGCCAATGAGACAGCACAACTTGTGAACGTGAGTTCTCCAGCCGCATCTCAGGGAAACTCACAACTGTTTTACGACGTGAATGATTGGTATAAGTTACCATGGTATGGCACAGAAATCTTTGAGTTATGCGAGAAAGCGGCGCGTGAAAGCAGATCATACGAACTGACAAACGATGCGACTTCAGATCTAATGTCAAGGCGAACAATGCAGAGACCGTTGACGGCCACTGACCTACTCGCAGCTCTTGACCGAAGACTGTGCGTTCGCCCAGCGCCGAGCAGTTCCAGCGGCCGTATCTGAACTGATACTGGCATTCGTTGATGCCCAGCTGCGCCCCCTCTCCGATCACAATGATGGCGTCGGGCCGGCTCTGGCAGATGGCGCGCTGGCGAGGGGCGAGGCCGGGGATCTTATTGCAGATGATGTTCGCGCCGAGCGCCACCACGGAGGAGAGAGCCCTGTGAGACAGAACAGAGACGAACACCAGTAAACACAGACATCTCTTTACTGGACTACACAGCATAATTATTGTCACGTTTTTTTCATTTGTAAGAGTATATGAAGAGATCGGTTCCAAAATATGATAAAATAATGATTTTTTCAAAAATCAGGTTTTTTTATTGTGCATTCCAATTAATATCAATCAAACTGAACTTGATTTAAGCCAGAATAACTCCAAAAAATACAGACAATAAAACACAATAAAATACACGATTTTTTCAAATTGATCGATCTCATTTTGGAACCAAACTCTTCATTTATCTTTGAAGGTTTCATTAAGGGCTTTTATAGCAACTGGCTGCTAAGGACTAAAATCAAACAGAAAAGATCAACATTTAACCCTCGACTTGACTAGAATAATGTGTTAGTGATTATAAACATCTGAATTGGTTTCATAACTCTTGCGAAATGTCATATTTCAGGAGCACACGTCTCTCTCATCATGTGACGTTTGCGTGTTGATATGAGCCTCTTGAGTGTTTTCAACACGCCGTGTTTGTTTAAACCCGCACTACTAAACAAGTGGGCTTCTGTGTTTACGAGCGCCGAAGCCGTTCAGATGTGTGCCTTTCAAACATGTCAGAGACCGGGGCCGTAAACTCGCGGGGAGACGGATGCCAGCTTTGAAGAATGACGTCGCCGACCGCGGAGGACTTTACCGCAAGCCAGGCGAGTCGCAACAGGCGATGTGTGTGTCAGCAGAAACGGCACGCAGGGGTCGACGGGACGGGAGAATAACTGCTACTTGTAGAGAAGAGATTCGTTCCTTGGACATGTTTGGTTGTGTTTCAAAGTTGGCATAGGCCTGTGAACTCTTATACAAAAGCATATATAGGAATGGGTTTTGTTTCAGTATGATCGAAAACAAGAACTAATAGAAAACAAACTAACACGCGTTCATAGATTTAGAGTCTTGTATTTTTCAGCTGCAGTCACGTTGTTGGACTGAGTTTTGTCAAGATGGACACCGCCGTGATGCTTTGTTCTACGATCTAGTGTGCTGCCCATCTGCTGCCTCATTTTTGTTCTTGAACATT
The DNA here is from genome assembly GCA_006030095.1 of Triplophysa siluroides. NCBI lineage: Eukaryota > Metazoa > Chordata > Actinopteri > Cypriniformes > Nemacheilidae > Triplophysa > Triplophysa siluroides. The sequence continues at coordinate 916,820 of VCII01000049.1, read as the reverse complement.
CACATGCAACCCAGAATGCATTGCAGTGAGGTCTCAAAACATAACGCAAATTAATGTATACTGTATATATATATATATACTAGGGATGAAACAATATCAAAATCTCAATGTGCGATAATACCTCTGTATAAAATCTTCGGTGCGGTATTTACATTGGCCAATGATGAGTTGGAAACGTGCCATAAGCGTCTCTTTTCTTGATCCTCCAATCATAACTGTAGAGGTGTGAGTTATAGTATGAGATGTGTCCAAGGACCTAAAAATCCCTTTCATCAAATCAAATAATTGCACCAGATGGACCTTGGCAAAGGAAACATCTATTATTTGTTGTAACCTTCTCTATGTTAGGCCCAGAAGACCTGTCGCTTCATACAGTCACGTGACCACCATAATATTGAGACAATTTTGCTATTGCGATAACACGATATCCATAATATTGTAACTTCCATTGTATATATTGTGATAAAATAATCGAAAACATGCCACAGATTTAGACCGAAGGAGGACCTGAGCCAGAACATCTCGCAACCATCCAGAAACAATCACCTTCATCATGTTAAAAAAAATCTGTTTGAGAATCTTTCTTGAGTGAAACACAACAGAGGATATTTTGAAAAATGTCTCTGTGGTTTTGTCCTCATACAGTGGAAGTCAATGGAGTTCAGTGTAAGCATTCTTCAAAATATCTTCTTTTGTGTTCTGCAGAAGAGAGAAAGTCAAACTGGTTTATGTATAATTTTAATGAGAAACATTTGCCGTGCGCTGTACATCATAACCTGCTCTGAAGAATGGTCGTGTTTTCCGGCATTTTTAACCGCGTCAGTTGGTACTTTATGAGCGTGGATGAGCAGGACAGCCATAATAAGAGGTTTTAAACGAAGGCTAAATAAATATGAAAGGGTGGAACGTCTTATTTGTTTCTAGAGCGGATCGTGTTCTGTGGCACACAATTGAATTTATGTAGCTGTGAAAAAATATGGTTACAGATGAGATTACATGACAACGTCATCTTTCTCGTGTTTTGGATTATTTCAACATGCATAATTTAACTGTAATTGTATTATACTGTAAGTGATGTCTTAAACATGTTAAATATAGAGTTTATTTTGTGAAGCAAGTGATGTGAAGTGCATGTATTAAGAGTTTCTCCCAGACAATAAATGGTGCGGCCAAATTCAGATTTTCCTAAATGATAAATCCAATAATGTTTATGTCTTTCTTAACTAGTCCTCTGAGGGGTTTTTGTCTGTGCAGGTAAAGCAGAACGTCCCTTCCTCCGTCACGCAACTAATGCAAAACATGTCGGATATTTTTTTCCGATCCTAAAATACCACTGGTTCCACCAACCAACACTTAAACAGCCCCAAATGTAGCTTTAATTGTGGCCCGTATAAAATATGACAAAATAAATCAGCACCGGCCCGCGAGGAAGATTTCAAACACGAGCAGGATTTCCTGGGAAATGAGGAATAAATAATCGGCGGGATGAGTAAATGCGCTCTACTTTTAAACACAAGAAAATAAATGTTCTGGAGGCGCTTGGCTCCGGCTATCACGCAGTCCATTCTACTTAAAACAAATCCAGCTAAAACAAACTCAGAACTACCAACACTGGCACCATATGCTTATAGAAAACCTTCAAACCTCGGTCTGTACGCAGCCGTGACTTTAATCCACACATTTGTACCTGTAAAACTCCATTTATTATGACTAGATCTTAACAAAACGGCTTTCATTGTAATGTGTATTTTGTACTGTTTTATGTGACTTGTTTTTTTTTGTTTAGCTATGATGGCGGTCGGTTTGAGGATATTAATATAGTTTGATTTCTCTGGCCTTAAAGGAGTAGTTCGCTTAAAATTGCCCCCGTTGACATTCCATAGTAAAATGGAATAAAATAGAAATATTTTATAACAATAAATAAAAAGGAAAGTAAATGGGGGAAATTTTGAAGCGAACTTCTCTCTTAAAGCCTGTTGGATGTCTTTGTTTTGCAATACATTTAAGGATATAATCATGTAAATGTAATCGAACATCATATAAATCAAACATTAATGAAACTATTGGTAAATATAACGTCCTTGTTAATCTTTCTGATGGTTATCTTCTGCTTTGTTTTAGAAATGTACCCTTAATTTGCAAGTTGAATTCACCGAAACTACAGAATTAGATTCAAAAGCAAGTCGATTCAGTCTGAGAGAGAATCCCTCGAGCCTCTACACCCACCACGGCCTTCATTACTTCATGAAACATGTCTTTAAATATTAGCCAGAACTGAAGAACAGACCACAAACTTCCTTTCTGCGCTGAAATTAAAAGCCTCTAATTCCACCGAATGTCTCGAGTTTGCTCGAGCGCCGTATAAAGACGCTTTAAAGCGTCAAAACAAACAAAGGTGTCGTTTGTAATGTACAAACCAGATCTATACATAGAGCCGAACGCTTAAACGGAGCCACGGCTATTTAAAACACTGAGCTGCCAGAATGAAGACCTCGGTCTGGAGGTCCTTCAGCAACGAGACACAAAGAAAGAAAAAATGATTAGAAGGATGATCTTACAGACTTCTTGAGAAGTAATAGAAGTAAGGATTATGTTCGTGAAACATGTACCGGAGGAGCGGGGCTAGTTGTCACGCAGGAAAGTACGCGAGCTGAATTCACACAACGCTCAAAGAAAGCCATTTACTGTGACTGGGTCAGTGTTCGTTCAATACAATTATTATTTAACATTTGTGCCTGTGGACTTTGAAATAATTACTATAAATGAAAAGTGTCACATCTAAACCCAGTTTCACCTACCCATAGTAAAGTTCGTTTTATTAAAAACACTAAGCATATCCAGGTATATTTTTAAGTGCATTTTATGTACTAGTACTAGTATACTTGCAAGGACTTTGTAACTGTTAAGTTTATAGACATGTTCATTTGAGTATAAATATACATTAAACAGCATTTCACTTCTGAGTACACAACTAGTTTACAACTGCTTTTACAGACTGCAAGTATACTTTTTTATTTGTGTTAAAGTAAATTAAGAGCATATGTGGCCCTGGACAACAAAACCAGTTTTATGGGTTCAATTTTTCGACATTTAGATTTTCACAAACTCTGAAAGCTGAATAAATAAGGTTTCTATTGACAGCTGCCCTACAGCTGAGATACCACCGTTTAAAACTCAGGAATCTGAAAGTGTAAAAAATTCTAAATATTGAGAAAATTGCCTTTGAAGTTGTTCATCAGAGGCGCTGCGGCAGGCCGTCCACTCACAAAAATAATGTCTTTATATATTTAAGGTGGGACATTTACTAAATATCTTATAATTAAAGAAAAATCTAGAATTTTGACCCATACAATGTGTTTTTGTCTTTTACTAAAAATGCTCCCGTGGTTTTGTGATCCACATGTGTGGAAAAAAACATCTTTTCTAAGTGTAGTTTGTTGTTCTTATGTATTGTAATGGATTTGATAGAAATGCTTGATGAGTGACAGGACCTTTGTAATAATGTCAGGCGCACAAACACAAATGAAAGCAGACATGAGAACAGGTGAAGCTGACGGAGGTATCGTCCGTGTTGAAGACCAGAGGAACACACACAAACACTTACAGATTGAATCGTCTGAACTTCTCTGCCACTCAGTGGCCAACTGAAGCTCTCCAACGCCGAACATTTACCAACACACGCAAAAAACTAAATCTACAGCTCCTGACCCTCTAAAGGACTTCTGTTATTGGAACCGTACACGTATCTCTGGACTCTTTAGTTTGGAATCCAAAAACAATCTTTAGGACACGACCTCGTGGATACAAAAACAATGACATTAAATGTGAGATTGTGCAAAAGCAACACAATGGGACGCGTGGGAAGTGAATGTTTCCCATGAACACCATCAGCATGGCATCATTCATAAATCTTATCTAAATCAAATATTCAAGAGCTGTCGGAGTTCATTCAGAAAACTCAGGCTAGTAAACGCATTCATTATTTGCAGGAGAGATGCGAGGCTTTGCTCTGATAACACCGATTCATCCACTCATGCCAGCAGTCAAACGTTTAGACACACCTACTTCATCATTATTATCATGACCTTTCACATTCTGGAATAATAATGAAGTCATCCAAACTAATAGCCTAAATAACAATAAGGGTGACCAGTTGTTTTTAGCTCTCTTCTGAAGCAGACAGCTCGTTCTGGGATTCTCTCAACCAGCTTCAATGAGGAACGCTCCAAAATGCTAAAGCGCTCCTATGGGAACTTCTGTCATAGATTGGAGCTAAACAAAACAACCAACATCATATAACACAACTTTTCTGATTCCTGAAAATAAATTCGATGGATTTTCTTCGGTAGCAAAACACCATTACATAACCACTAGTACCCATCAATACAAGTCTGTCAGATACATTGTTTTATCCAATACAATTTTGATTACACTTGGATTGGATACGAATGACCCAACGTGTCTTTTAACGGCACTGAAGGAGTGTAAACTGAACTCTGGCTCTTCTCTAACTGTGGAAGTCACACGGCTGTATTTTGCGTAAAGGTGGAATTCATCTTCGCCTGCGGAACTCATTTCCAGCGTTTAAAGCTTCGCCCCGTGTTAAAGAGAAACGCGCACGAGAGCGCGTCCAGATGAGTGCGTGTGTCGGTTTGGAGACTTACAGGTAACTGCCGCTGGTGAGGATGAGGAAGATCTGCGGGTAATACACAGACAGCAGCACACTGCGCGAGGAGAACAGGATCATGGTGACACATGTGGACCGCACTGACAGAAAGAAACGCGTTTAGTTCCCGTTGCGCGTCCGCGGCGTTCGCAAACGGAGCTCCTTTTTTCACGCGGCGCGTAACTCCCGGACGCGTGTGTGTGCGCTGGAGACGCGCTGTATCATCGCGCAGTCGTTACGGCGCTCGGAGCGGGCTGATGCTTTTTGGGGATGGAAACAGAAGTGGCTCTCTCCTCTCCGGAGACTCCGGGCTGCCATTGGGCAGAGGACGGCACCATCACACCACCATCCGCCCACTTTTGGTGCGCGCTGGGATAAAGGGGCCGCTAGGGGCCACAGAGACGGCGCGCGCGCCAGTGCCCGCACGAGAGGTAACTGGGGACCCGTTTCACTTTATATGCTTCATTATCATCACATTGAAGTATTTTTAGCTACTATTCGACTGATTGGTCACTTTTAAATGTTATTCAGAGACTTGAAAGAAGGGATCATATATTTTTTATCACGTTGAAAGCAGATTGTTGGCGCGCAATGGTTCCTCTCGCGCACGTGCCCAGTTACGCAAATTAACCACGTTTGACCACAAATAAAAATGGTGTTTGTAGTAAAACTGTGGTTATAAATTGTAATCAATGCACCACAGACATACTTCACTTTGACTAATCTTCGCAAGGGACCAAAGGTCGGAACACTATAGTGTTTTTAATAGGTTAACCTTTAATAAAGTACATTATACATATTTTGTTCCGGTAACGATCTGAGCGTTCCAGGCCTACGGTTGCTATGGTTATCGCCTCAGGCCAGCATTTCCATAGCTCTTTGTTTCTATTTTTACCGCCAGGTGCAAAGAACTATAGAAACATATGTTTAATCTTCTCTCAAATGTTTTGTAACATTGTTAGATGTTTTGCTTACGACAAAAGTCAAATTGTAAGTTTTTTAGAGCGCATGTTTTCACTTGGAGGGCGAAGAGTATTTACGCTGACGGATGAGGTTACCATAGCAACTGTACACATCTCCACTGCTTTGCGAGAAAAACCCTTATAGATGCGTACATTTCTAAAAGAAATATCACACTGTTTTTACCCAAATCTGTAAACGCTTGTTATACCGGCTGGTTTAAAAGGTTCGCTTCTAAAAGCAACTATTTACAATGACGGTGTTTTTTTCATAAACGTTTATTTGATCTGAGCGTGCGGAGTGAAGCGCGGTGCTTGTACCTGCATGTGCTGTCAGTTCATCATAGTTAAGAGTGTAAAGGGGGTATAGTGACAGATATCAAGCCTCGGGGGTGAAAGAAACAGGTTTGACCTGACGAGACCCCACATTATCTGAAGATCTGCGAGCATGCTTTCCGCAACACACGTCTCTGAAGATTGCGTGATTGATCTCAGGGCTTTGACATAATGACGAATGCGCTCGCAAGAGTCCAAACGGGATTTATCTGCTGGTTTTAAACTAAATTTTGTGTACACATGAATAGATTTCCACGTTAAACTGTGAACGGTTCATGCATGTATATACACATTCTGATATGACACGCTAACTCTGTTCTGTCACCCCATTGCTCAGAGCGTGTTTTTTCTCTTTTTCCAAAAATACGTCAAATATAAAGTATAAGAAACATAATGCATAAATCATGATAGATGACAGGTGACCCTCTCTGGGAATACGAACAAATCCCTGAAGAATTCAGGTGAGGTCTTGCAAAACTGCAGGGTGAAGGAATGTGGAAATACGACTTGTGCTGTTATTACTGAGAGCACCGAGAGGTGAGAGAACAGCAGCGTGGATCATCCTTTAAACTAGTTTACCAAGAGCAAACATCGAGCACACGCTGCGTGAGAGCAAACAGACTCGCATGAAACCCTCAAAACTTGATGGGAGCTAGAAAAAGCTGTTGTTTTGTGACCGGACGCATGCGTGTAAGTGTTCTGGAATGATGCACGTCGTGGGTCGGGCACAGGTGCAGAACACAATGCACCTGCAAACCGTTCACACGTTACTGCAGATTTTCTTTAAAAACAACAGTTTTTGTTTGGATTTTAGATCGAAACGAATATGAAGTGTGTGTCGTCTTTCTTCTCTGTTACTGGTTACCAGTTCATTGTTCGTCACCCTTTTGCGGCGTGACACGAGTGTTTTTAATAATACGAACATTTCATGTTTTCTGTTATTGAGTAAGACTCGACGATGAGAAATGTTATCGAAACAATGCTGTCTGAAATGGCGCTGTGACGTGTTTCCAAACTCAAGCAGAGCGGCGTGAAAGCACTCACCCGAGTCTGGAATAAATGATGCCGAAACAGAGGAGCACGTTAAAGATCCACAGCCGCGGGGGTCCGATCATGGTGTCCATTCAGTGTGAGATCCAGCTCACATGCGCCCCTCCGTTCCACCTGCGCAGGTAAACACGCTGCTTTTGTTTCTCCGACGAGTCTTTTTGATTCCCTGCGGAGTGGGAAACCCGAGAGCCATCGTCGAGGTTCAGGTACACGCCGAAGGATGATCGAGGGCGAAAGTCTTTGAAGATTGCGGGTCGCCAGCTCTTTGTTTTTGAAGGAGGAGCGAGTGGAATGTTTTGAGGTGAACCTGTCGCGAGCGTCGAGTTCCTCCTCCTCCTCCTCCTCCTCCTCCGTCCCCGCTGGAATGCCGAGGGTTTTATGTTCCAGGGCTCATCGACTGCTGTTGCTGGTGTGTTAAATTCTTTCCATTTCTCCGCAGGTGAAAGTCTAGGGCAGGTAACACAAGCCCTTATCCACGCCCCTTCGGCTTTACATGAGAGCATTTTACAGGCGTGAGACACGTGCTTTCGCGCACCGACTGCAAATGCGAGGCATGCGGGACCAACCCTTTCCTTTTCATGCTGAAAATGGCTTTAGATCCATTGCATAATCCTGCAACCAAGTGATGGTTCCATGCGTGCGCGTCTGATGCTTGATGTTTGGTCGGTCGGCTGCAGGGGGAGGGCCGTGAGACGCACCATTTCTTACAGAGAGTCTTTCTGGATTCAACCTAGCGACCGATGGATTGCGTGCGAAACGTGTCGTTGCAAATACGCTTCTTTTTGCTGTACGTCAGGTCTTAAGCTTTTCTCTCTCGTAGGAGAGACACATCTGAAATAAGCTCTCATTAAGAGCACGAGGAGAGCAAATAAAATTGGTTTACAACATTTTTCTCCGGAAACAAAAAACAGACATCTCACACATTACAAGTTTCTCAACAGTGTTTCAAACGACATGCACTTGATGCAGATTTCATCTCATTTGTCCAGTTTGTGTCAACAGGTTCAGTTTGGGACGTTTGCATATGAGCAAAGGGGGAAAACACACCCCCTTGTGGTGAAATAGATTTTACACGCATGTGATACCATGTTATTAATGTAAACGTTAGAATGAACGCTCAGTTTATTTGTCAATACAGTATTCTATACTATGGGAGTGTGAGCTTGTTTAAGATGTTTGTTGTGTAATTATTTCTTTGACCCTTCGAGGAAATTAGATCTTAAAGGGACAGTTCACCCAAAAATGAAAAAGTGCACGAGTGTCTTTTTTCAGTAGAACACGGCAGAAGATATTTTGAAGAAACGTTGATCATCAAACAACACTGAACCCCATTGACCTCCTTTGTATGAACGCAAACCACTGAGACATTTCTCTAAATATCTTCTTTTGTGATCCACTGAAGAAAGACTTGCATACAGGTTTACAAACACATGAGAGAGAATTTAGATTTTGGGGGTTAAGAGAAACAATTGGGAAATTGCAAAGATGGGTATTTTTTGTGTGGGATATAAACCGAGGCCTTCACAAATGTAGACGTGGCACACACACACACACACACACACACTTGAAATGAAGTAATGATTCCTCCTGTTAATGGCACAAGTATGTCACTCATCTGTACAGATGGTTCATTTTTGTTGACAGAGAGAAACCAACAAACCACAGAAATGCTTTGTTCTCAGACAGTTTTTAAGAGCTCACTTCAAAACAAGTTCAGTATTACAGCAGACGGCCGCTCCACGGATTGAAGCTCAATATAGAGACGCTCATCGGGTGCCGCTCGCACCACGGCCGTGTTTGAAGTGTCCTCATAAAAGATGCTCTTTGTTTGTCACCGTCACTGTAATTTTTGATTTGGCTTTATTGAAATGGTAAAGAAGCAGCAGTCGAGTGGTTTATGGAGTCCAATTGTCAGGACAGCGGGGCTTTTCATGTCCTCGGCCCACATAAACAATAATAGAGCAGTATTACGCCATTTCTATACGGGTCAGCGCTCGTTCAAAAGACATGCCGGTCGAATTTGACGTGTTGAACCCCTTGTGGTAATGGTTTAGTGTCCTCATCGAAAGTATTCTGATGTTTTAAGTCTTTGTGTAATTATTTCTTGACCCTTTCAAATGGACACCCCCCGTAATTGTTTGATGTCGTTTGGCTTTATTGCGGCAAAGAATGGTACTGAGACCTCCTGTCACTGAGACAGTTTCTCTCCATGCAAAGAAGCTTGCAGGTAGTTCGAGTGAAGGCTTTTTATTTGTCGGTCCAATGTATTTTTTTTGGGACACCGACGGATTCAGTGATTGACGTCATGAATCCTCGCACGCAGATGGTTTATTAACCACAGCATATTTTGCAAACGTTTTTGCACGTGTGTGTGCAGACTGTTAGCAGATTTTGTGCTAGATTATCGTACCCGCAGTCGCAAATGCATTTCCAAGGGAGAGCTCTTTCGTGATCTGTAATTTTTTTTTTGGGCTTTATTGAAAGCTTTTACGAGTTTCACGTTTGAGAGAATTGTAAGACCCATAAAGGTTTTAGCCTCCGCACACGGCAGGTCGTGTGTGTCATGTTGACTGACTCCAAAGCTAATGGTCAAAAGAAAAGGGATAGAGAATTAACGGGTTTATTGTGAGCCATGATTCGAGATACCTTCCTGTTGATGGATTAATGTAAACAATTAGTCGCGATCTTTTTCTTTTCCTTTTTGTTCACGTTTCAACGATAGATCGACCCCGGGTTATTCAAACCAAAGATTGTGATGTTTATTCGTTCCCTATCATTTTTCCTATCCATGACTATTGCTTTTTGCTAGTTACAGAGATTATGTTTCATCCCTCCTATCTCTCTTCTCTCGTTCTCCATTCTAATCCCGATGAGGCGAGAGTCGAGAGTAGATCAGCCTGATGGGAGACATTTTTGACGTTTTTTTTTTGGAGAGAGTTAGCCAAGCGCGGGGACGCAGAGCAAGCTAGCAGAGCGAGGAGGCACTGCTCCTGTAGCTTGATAGCAGCAACGAGCGCGACGAGAGGTCACGCGCGCGCGTTCGCAACGCGAGAGAGCGAGCAGATAGGAGCGAGAGAGCACATTTGAAAGGGTCGAGAGAGAGAGCGAGAGAGTAACGACTAGAGCAGCGACGAGAGAGACGAGGAGAGAGCGCAGCGAGCGCTCAGAAGTGAGCGCGGGCGCGCGAGCATAGAGAGATGCGTAGGCGCGCGCGAGAGCGCCAGACAGGTGGGGCGCGTCTCGCGTTCGCGCGCGCGCGCGTCGCTTTGCCAGTCTCGCTCATCATGCCAGACCACAGGTGATGTATGGATGCGCGCGCGACCCATTCAATAAATATTATATCTCGCCCTCTATCTCTCTCTCACATATCCTCATCTCGATCTCCCATGTCTCTCTCATCCCTTCCTAAATGCTCTCCCTCTACACGACTCTCTCTCTCTCTCTCTCTCTCTCTCTCTTCTATCTCTCTCTCTCTCTCCTACATCTCTCCTCTACTCCTCTCTTCTACGCTCTTCTATCTCCCTACACGTCTCTCCCTCGGTCTCTCTCTCCTCTCTCCTCTCTCTCTCTCTCTCTCTCTCTCTCTCACTCTCTCTCTGCCTCCATACACTTGTATTATGAGCATTAGATATTATGCACATCAGACAACATCAGATGAGACTGTGAGTGGTGTGTACATGCTAAGCACCGACCGCTAGGATGTTTGGTTGCCAGGGCGTTGCTATGTGGTTGTTCAGTTGTTAAATGGTTGCTTTAAAGGGACAGTTCATCCAAACATATGAATTCTCTCATCATTTATTCATACGTGTGTCATGTCAAACCTGAATGAGTTTCTTTTTTCTTCAGAACACAAAAGAAGATATTTTGAAGAATGTGGATGAGAACCAAACAACGCTGAACCCCATTGACTTCCCTTATATGAACACAAAACCGCTGCTACATTTCTCTAAATAACTTCTTTTGTGTTCTTCTCTTCACAAACCACATCGATTAGTGATTTATGTTTGGTAGTTTAATATCGAAAGTAAGACGAATGTTGTTAACTCCCATATTCAATTTTATTTCACTCATGCTCTACTGTGCTGCAAAACAACAGTGTTTTCCTGTCTCTTTAAATATTATGAAGTGCTCTTGAGAGAGGGCTGAATGAAAGCCAGTGGGCATGCTTGTGTTTGTGTGGGAGTGGGTTCAGCTGGAAGCGTCTCTCCGGGCCGGGGAAACAGATTTATGCTGCGCGCCAAACCCGAGGAAGGCGTCTGGGTCCACACGGACACCGAGTGCTGAGACCCGCTGGACTCCATCATCAGCTCATGGATGTTTGTGTGTTATAGAAATACAAACATAAAACATCTTTGTGACATTGTGTTGTTTAATTTAGGAAATCGATGTGTTTCTTTCAGTGTTGCTCATTCTTTGCTTGAGAGATGTAAACCCTCAACCAGATTATTTAGTATGTAACTCATCTTTAATGTGGTGGACATAAATGTCCGTCAAACACGTAAAGAAAAAAACATTCGATTTGAATATTTAACATTTTTACGTTCGCCTGTAGACAGCCACCTACTGTATTTCTTTTTCTGAAAATGTAAAAATATATTCATGACATTCTCTTATTCAGCCAAAACCATGCTGAAGTTAGTTTGTTTCGTGGTGTAATGGAAACGGGCAGAAACGGCCTCCGATCAGAACATCTAGACTAACGTTTACCTTCAACCACTGATTTACACAACATATAAATGGCGTCGGCCCTGGACGGACATAAATTCAGAACTTTCTTCCAGTCGGACACAAGTGGGTAGTGGGATAATGAATGCCGCCTCATGTCCGATTTCAATCTGGGACTCGCGGGGCAGAACATATGTAGATCCACAGAGCCAGATCTGCCGTCCGGCTTCTGTTTGCGGTGCGATTACTGCGACTCTGAATGCAGGGACACGTCTTCTCAACGGAAAGCAGAGTTCTGAGGTTACCGCTGGCCAACGCCACATTTTGAGTGGCTGGATGAGGGTTCGATAAAAGTCAATAAAAGCTTCATGTAAAAGCTTGAGAAACTAATTTGCTGTGTTTTTTCCACACGAGGTTCAATTTGCATGGAGGACCTTCGCCAAAGCCGACTGCACCGCTCTGTGATGGGTCGACCTCGGCCTGTCGGTGTGAATTTACAGCTCTCTGACAGAACGGCGAACGTCTTGCCAAAACTCACTCAGATGTTTCGATAAAAACAATTCTGTGGTGGGTGAGGGAAAAGAGACCCAACCTTAAACTCCACGTTACCTTTTTATCTCTGGAGACGTTAAAGGGGGCAGGCGTTTAAATGTGTCCGCTGCAGCTCGGTATACGCAACAATTGGAGATATTAGAAGAGATGTATTTCGCAATACTGGAAACTTATTCATACCGATTTCTTCATGCTCAAAGAATGCACAGAACACATAGAATGGCCCTCTCAGCTGCCATAGTTCAACTCTTGCGTCATCAAACGTTTTGTCGGGGCTGAACGCAGCCCTCCACATGACCATCTTAAACCAGCACAAAACATACCTTGCCCAGCATATGCTGTTCTTTCAACAGGGCTGGATGAAATACGACAGCGAGTTCAGATGAGTTTTACATACAGTTGATATTGGTGTAAAAGAAAGAGAGCGTTACCTTAAAGCCATTTACTTTCGGAACGACATTCGAACGTCACGAACAGGCAATTTGGTTCAATCATTTGTACATATAATGTCATATATGTTATTAAAAGACATATTGATTCTTAATTTGTCCAAAAGATGATTTGCTCCATCCGGGTTACCGTGTGGGAATAACCAACCTGCAAATGTTACAGGACATGTTTTGGTCCTCATGAGGAAACAAGCTTATAAATCATACAGAATGAACTTTTTTGAAAATCTTAAAGTGTTGTGTGATTGTTAGGTGTAGGGAATATGACATACAGTTTGTACAGTATAAAAACCATTGCGTCTCTGGAATGTCCCCATAGAACATGGAAACCCAACGTGTGTGTGTGTGTTCCTCTGGAGCTCATCTTCAGACAGACGCTCTGTAAACATGACCTCATTGTCACTTCCAATGACATTCTCAGACCTGTTCATAAAGTTTTGTTTTTCAAACGCAAGCGTTTCATTTTCCACGTTGGGTTGGTTTTTAAATTCGCCGTATGCACAATGAGCTCGAGTCTGAAATTAAAGTCATGCAGGAATTATAAAGCATTATTCCACATTCAGCTGCTGAAGATTTGCTTTTTTCAGACCGACGAATGACGGATGGGTTTCCTTCTGGAAAAGCAGAAATACACGTTTATTAAAACTTTAGAAACTACCGACGTGTCACACAGCAGGAAGATTTAGCCATGATGTGAGTCACTACATTGAATATGATCATGTGAATCAGAAATCCATTTCATATTTGATATTGTGTCTTTCATGCGTTTAATGTCAAACGCTTCAAACTCTACACTGTTAACTCAGATATGAATGATTGTGATTTTAAGCAGAACTTAGTTTTTGTGGTTAAAACGCTCCCGCTTGTTGAGGATGTTGTTTATCAGTGTGATGTGGTGTGATATAGACAGATACAATCCATCCCTAATAGAAGTAGACCTCACAGAGTTTGCGTCCGCATCATTCAGCAGAGGGTTATGCAGACATCGTTCCGTTCATTTGTTTCACATTTTGGCTATTGGATCATTTGCATCTGGTCAATATGAATCTTTCAGCTGGTTGTGGCTAAAAGGTTTGTGTTGACCAGACGGCGGCAGCGGCCCGACTCTCCAGCGCGTTCCCGTCGTGCTTACGGGAATATCTTCCAATCCCATCATAAATCTCTGCAGGGTTGTGTGAGCTTCTAAATTCCTCAATGCAAAGCAATAAACTTCAATTACATTCATTATAATTCATGCTATTCTAGAGAAATCTTCAGAAGCTGGAAAATATCATTCATCGGCTGATAAATGATTTGCGTAGCTTAAGACACATCACACAGATACTTCACTAATCTTTCTCAGATGATATACCGATATAGTGCATATTATGGGATGTTTATGTGGCATACATGAGAACCGAACTGAATGATGTAATACACAACAGAGCCAGTAGATGGAGTCAGTGCTGTTCACATTAAACACAGCTGCAGATGACATTTCTCTCTCACTTTCATTAGTCAAGCTCTTGTTTTCATGAGGTCCAGGATTATTAAAATGGCAGATCTGGGAAATCATTTTGATCCTAGAAAATGCATTTGTCTGCTTGTTTCATGTTTATCACACACACGTATGTTTTATAATGAGTTGTATACTGTACAAACTATATATTTTATCCCCTAACCCAACCCCTAAACCTTAAGATCGTAGAAAACTTTTGGCATTTTTAGATTTTCAAAAATTATCGTTCTGTAGCTTTTGCTCGCACACACACACACACACACACACACATATATCGGTTTATTTTGGTATCTTTGTGGGGTCTTAAGACTTCTTTTGTGTTTTACACTGAGCTAATGGTATCACACATATTTCTGCATTTTACATGTTTAAAAGAGCATCAATATGTTTAAAAATAGACTGACATCATGGGGACTGCAGACTGCTCCCTGGGTCAAACCTGGTCTTTGGTGGTGGCTCACGAACATAGTCATCCACACACAGCTAAATGTACCCTTAACGTCCAGTCCAACACTGATAATAAATAAAAAATATCAATAAAAAAATCAATGACGATGATGACACACAGGACACCTGTAAACATCATATGGATGATATTTTCGTTGGACGGTCCAAATTATTTATCTTAATGTTCAAAAATCATGTTTTGTTATTGTGCATAAAATCAATTAAACTGCAGTTGGGTTGATTTGATGAAGTAATAATAATTACACAATAAAACATGATTTCAATATGATAACATAATCAAATATAGTAATACATATTAAAACATCATTTTAACTTTTAAAAATGTAGTTATCTATCAAATGTGAAGATGTGGAGTCCAGCAGTTACACAAGTGCGCTAACAAACAGAATATGTAACAAAAAAAGGTCAAGTTTATGAATAGTCTGTACTGAACAAGTAAAGTTGTTGTGACCAAACTGATGCTGAACGAGATCCACTGTCCTGATACTGTGTTGCTGTTTGTAATTGTTGCGTTGACCACCAGAGGACGCACTATGTGTGCAAAGTTCCATGTTAAAGTCATGAGCTCACACACTTACAGTTCATCTGTTTCTACATGTTGTGAATCGAAAACTGCTGTCGTGATATATTGTTCAATTCATTTCAAAGGTATTTATATAGAGCTGTACAGAAAACTTCAGAGACGTTTTTGTGGGGGTTTTTTCAAACGTTGATGTCTAATTTATGACAAATATTGTTTACTATGTTCTTAAATAATAAAAATAACAAAACAATTTAACATTCAGGTGTTTGCTAAACTCTTTGGCATCTTCATATACAGTAAACCAAAAGGCAGCAGTTTAATTTTCCTCCAGCAGGTGGCGCAGCGCGACGTCAAATCCAGGGAGTGACCTCAATGACCTCGAGACCTGGCAGAAATCTGGCGCTCACATCAGGTTCTTTTACTCCACAACACACGGAACTGAATCACAAAGAGCTTGGACGCCTCACACAGCGTCAGCGGCAAACACCTGCACATCATCAGTCGTGTTTGTTAGCACCGGGTCGGCTTGCACGTGTGGATGAAGGTGCACGTGAACTTCAAGAACTCACTGATTGCTCCTGCAAAGGTTCACGTCTCCTCCAATTCTGAAGCCTCGTCCTGATGAGAACAACACCGTTCTTCACTCGCCACCGCCGCAGACGCAGACGCAGAATAGTGCTACTGGAAGCGGAGGCCTCGGCATGTTGTGGTGGTTTTTAAATCATGAAGGACATGTTTCTGATGAACAAATATCAGTGAAAGAAACACAGCAGAGAGACACGATTATCATGAGAATATAAAAAAGGACACTAAAATCCAGATGTCAAAGAGTGTAGAAACTTTAGTTATATCTGAAATAAAAGAATCACTCTTTTCTGAATAATGTAAGTGTTGAAGTAGTGAAGGGACAGTTCCCCGATAAATAAAACTAATTCAGTCAAGATATTTAGAGAAATGTCTCCGTGGATTTGTGTTGATACAATGCGAGTCAATGGGGTTCAGTGTTTATCAACATTCTTCAAAATATCTTCTCTTGTGTTCTGCAGAAGAAAGAAACTCATACAGTCCACGTGAGCGCCGTTTCATCCCGGTGAAGTTTCTCGTCAGCGCTCTGCGTAGGATGAACCAGCCTCGTAATCCTGCCGAGCGAGCAGAGGGCCGGTCTCTCCGGGGACCCGGGGCCTGAAGAAATCAATTGAAAGGTGTTTTAGCAGTAATATATCCAGCACTCCGTGCGCTGTGGGTTTTGGATCAGCTGTGACAGTATGTTTATCATTATTTTGGCAGCAATGAGACACAGATGTTGCTGGGATGGCCGTTGGTGTAATGAAGGAGGAACAGACAGAAAACCCTGACTGGGAGAGAGAGAGAGAGAGAGAGAGAGAGAGAGAGAGAGAGAGAGCAGTTTGAAGAACTAAACTAGAAAAATGAAAGAAAGTTTTCACTTGACTGATTGTTATCAGCTCATCCTGATAGTGATTTTTTGGTTTGTTAAAGCCATTGTGGAAAGATTTAAAAGACATTCTTCTTGCCTGCGTGTTCTCTCAATGATGAAATCACACACAGTCATCAGAGTACAGTTCAAACACAATTTAGACATTAACCCTGGACAGTTGACCCGGTCACATGACAGGGATGACGTCATCTCCGGAGTTAATCTCATCAGGGTCGTGCGTGGGCGTCTTTCTGGGTCACCGGGGCTGATCCTTCTTCTTTGTGTGTCACCACAACAGACACGTGAGGCCAGGTAAACCCTCCTGAGGGTAAGAGAGAGTTCAGACCGGGACAGACGCACCGCTTGAACCTGAAATCCGGTAGTCTGTTTGTTTACGAGGAACTGGAGTCGCACTGACACCAGTGACTGTGGGATTTCTGAAGTACATCTGATTGCTCGGTACACAGCCAAAGATCCAAAGAGCAATGAGAGAGAGAGAGAGAGAGAGAGAGAGAGAGAGAGAGAGAGAGAGAGAGAGAGAGAGAGAGGGAGAGAGAGAGAGCTGTGTTGTCAGAGCAGAATGATACAAAATGAACATCCAAATGTCATAAATACATGCAGGAGAGAGAAGTCAAGTTTGGTTCAGTTTAATACGTCTCATACGTCACTAAATGATGATGAACAATGTAAAGTTCACAGCAAAGATTGAAAAGTTGTATTTATATTTTCAATTTAAATTATACTTTTAAAACAGCATACACTCACTGTGAAAAGAGGTTTTGATTGGCACAAATGTAAATTGTCACTCCTGGCTTCATCTGATCTAATCGAAAAAAAAATAGAAACCAGTCATTACAAAATATGATATACTTAAAAAAATATTTTATACTATGATATACTTAAAAAAATATTTTATACTATATGTATTTTATATAATATATATAATTGTTTGTCTTTCTTAGTTGGTTTAATCTGAATTGCACTAGAGCAAAACTCTGAACTCATGTCACTTTATGAAGCAAGAACAGACAAATACAGCATTTATTTTTGCCTTTATTCATACAGTTGATGTTGAGTATATACATATGTTAAGTTGGCATATGTATAATTAGGTACTTTGGTATATTTTTCACAAATTTCATCCAGCACAAAAATGCTCCATCAGGTGACCTGAAAATATGCTATTAAAATATGACCGTTTTCTTCAAGTCAGAACTATGATTTGATGTCATAAGATCAGGAGATTTTTTAAATAAGCTTTATGTATCGAGTGTTTACAGAAGAGTTCACGTACATCTTTGGTTTGGTACACTTTGGTTGATATTTAAACGCACGTGAACTTTAATTTGTATTATTATAAAACATATATTTGTATATGATAAGTATTATAGCGCCTAATGTTCGTGAACGGCTGTTATCTGCATGTGTGACCGCGCAGTTGATCCGCGGCGGGTCGGTGAGACGCAGGTGAGTTCTCATGACGCTTCTTTGAAGTATTCTCGCGCGTGAACTTCATCTCTGTTGCGAAAAACGCGTTAAACTCTCCCGTTAAAAAGTATTCAACAACATTATCCATCAGATCCCTTAACAAGGAGCTTTTCCTTCGACGAGATGGAAATGGGCGTCGATGAACAAACAGACGCGAAACTTTATATCCAGATCGCCAGAAACTTCACTGGAGTCAAATGTACACGGACCATCGTGTCATCCATGAACTTATGTCGCGTTCCGAGACTTCTGTCAGTGACATTGAGTATCATAAAAGTTTTGTCTTTCACATGTAAACAAAAATGGTGGAAAGCAGAAAGTTGCGCTGTGAACCTGCGCGTAATGACGGACGCGCAACACAGATGTGATGAGACTGCAAAAGACTCTCCACAGGCTTTCATTCTTCATCCTTCTCCGTCAGGACGTCCTCAAGTTTATCTCGGAATATTCTAAAGGTATGTCAAGTTTTTATAAGTCGTATATTTTTGTTAGTAAGGATGATTCCAACGGGTGTCCTGCACGCAATCTTTCAGGATTCCAGGACTACGAAGTGCATTAAAGAGCATTGCAAAGCAAGATATTTCATAATTATACAGTACCTCTTACTAGTTATTGTACATATTTACAAAATAATTTAATACATTAGCAATTCATATTTGGAAATTCACAATACAATGCATATAAAGTGTATGGTGCGTTGAAGCTATTATGCAGTACAGTAAATCTATAATACTCTTAAGTGTTTGTTCTTTCAGGACTGTCAGCATAGTGAATGTCTGCTTTATTTCTTTGAATATGATAAATATAATACAGTAAAATAACACTTATTATTGATAATGCAAGTTGATAAATAGTATGCACACTAATTCAGTACGGCAGTCTGTTGTATTTCTTTTTCTAAAATCCAGATCATTTAATGTTTTAAATAACAGTCTAACTTTGTAACCTTGTACATAGTTTGGTGATGCATTGTTGGCTCACTGACGAAATGTTAAATGCTCTCTCATTTCATCAAGCATATGCTGAATAAATGCAAATAAAGAATTATAATATAATAATAGTGTTTATTTAAAAGCGTAAAACGAGTAAAGTTCGGATGGTGTTATTTTGCATGTATATGCGAATATAACTGAAATGTACATGCAGGATCCGTGGAGATGTCTCAGTGCTCATGTGAAATGTGCTTCCTCATGCAGTTTGATGAATCTCTGTGTTCTCCAGATTTCAGAGCGTTTCAGCAGAGCTGCTGAAAGTGACGCAAGTCAAAGTGATAGTTTTGTGGTTTCGGTGGTTTTACTGTAGTCGTATTCCTGCTGTGAAAGCTCTTCCGTGTCTCTCACGACAGCTCTCTGACTCATCATGATCATGCTCTTTATGACTTTGAAACGATTCTTTACATCGTCAGAATCCTCATCATTTTCATGGAAACCACATTGGAATAATTTGTATAATTAAACATATTTGTTTGAAACTACTAAAGTTTTGTTCTCGAGCTTCACATGCAAACAGATGAGATGCACAAAAGTGTTTCTGTTCAGTGTACACAGGGCCGGAATCCCTGGAGAGCTGAACTCTTTTCTTTCCCAAGCTGACCGTTAGAAATGCCCACAGAAAAATGAAGAAATAAACCGAACTAGATGTTCATTTTGAGTCGTCCTGGAGTCACAAAGACTAAAAACAAAATATGAGATTTAAAAACACACGGTACTGATGCGTGCGTTTGCTTTCATTTGTGTCAGTTCAGGTCAGATTTATTTTCACAATTCATTTTGATTCTGAGCTTCTGAGATCAGTTTGGAAAATAATTTGAGGAGGTTCGTAACAAAGTAACACAAACACACACTGAAAGAAATGATACTTTAAATTAACTTGATTAAGTTATAGACACAACAGAAATATGTTATCTCTACTCAAAAATGTAATGTATGATGAACTAAACTGAATTGAGTAAGCTTAAACAACCATGTCCAAATAAATTTCAAATGACTTGAAACAATTAAGTTTTTAAGTAGTGATAACATGTTTCCATTATGTGGAATCACCTTCCTTATCATTTTGATAAGAGATGTATAAAATAACATTTTATTTCAACTTTTACTCTCCCTATTCAGCCCCATGCAAGGCATGATGGGAAGTGGAAATCCTGTTCCTAGTTTCTATAACGCTTCTTTAATACAACTAAATTCATTCATGTAAAGTGGTTCAAAATAATTGTGTTGTGTTAACCTGATTTATTCAAGTAAATTGAACATGCATCAAATATTATTTTCATCTACTTGATTTAAACATACAATGTAATCGTTTAATGAAGTCAAAGCATTTCTGTTATTAGTCCGTTTAACACAACGCAATTGTGTTTGAACACAAAACCTAATACAATGGAGTTAAAACAAAATGCTTTGTTTGAATAAAGTGAACAGTATCTTTAAATAATTTGTTTGCGTGCGTGAGCAAAGTTTATCGAGTCAAGAGTCAGGAGAACGACTGCCGTAGACGAATCCAACAAAATACTCAAAACTGACCAAACGCTTATTATTGTGATATATTATTAAAATAAAACCTATATGTGACCCTGGACCACAAAATTAGTCTTAAGTAGCACGGGAACATTTTTAGCAAAAGACAAAAATACATTGCTTGGGTCAATATTATCATTAGGATATTAAAGGTGTGATGAACTGGGCTTGTTTATTATTTTATAGTGTTGTACTTATGACGTTTGCGTGGTTTTACATTAAAAAAAATCTAAATCAATAAGTAATAGTCTATTTTCTAACCGGGTTTTGAGGCCGGCTCTACAAACACTCGGTTTTAATGGGCGTGCCGCATTGAAGACTTGGAAGTAAACGCCCACCGCTATGATTGGATAACAGTTTGCGTAGTAAACTTAGTTGGAGCCTTCTGTGAATTTGGTCAGAGACGTAACGTTAGGTTACACATAAGCACCATTCGCACGAGATTAGTATTATCTGGAGACCTCCTGTGATTTATAAATGACCACCCAGCCCTATTTCATATGACGCATTCGCACGGGATGATTTTACTCAAATTTACTGACTTACAGTATTCCCCGTATGTGATGGCAAGGCTTTGCATAAAGTTTGTATAGCATATAGTTGTATTGTGTTTAATGATATATGACCTATCTGGTTCCGCGCCACTTGTGTTACTTCAGAATTGTCATGCGCGAACCAGTGGGCGGGGCTAGAGAAGAAAGCGTTGATATTCTTCTGTGGAGGCGGTGTTCAGCCTATTAATGATGTCATAGATAGGTGCATTCTAGAACCTGGCGTTCGCTGGGCCTGGTGTCAATAACAGATGTCATCTCAGTAACAAGGGCGTTTTCAGTTCTGACACTTACAGGATGTTCGTGTGAAAACCATTCCCTATATAACAAAAAATCGGGTTAAAATTCATGGCACCTTTAAGTAAAGATCATGTTCCATGAAGATATTTAGTCAATTTCCCACCTTAAATATATAAAAACTTTCGTTTTGTGAGTGGACGGCCTGCCGCAGTGCCCCTGATTTACATCTTCAAAGGCAATTTTCTCAATATTTGCACTCTCAGATTCCTGAGTTTTAAACGGTTGTATCTCAGCCAGATATTGTCATATTCTAACAACTCATACATTAAGAGAAATCTTATTTATTCAGCTTGTGAAAAAAGCTCAATTTCTAAAAATTGACCCATAAGACTGGTTTGGTTGTCCAGGGTCACATATTGCCTGATACGGTTTTGCCAAACAATTCTGTCCAATAATTATCTTGGAAGTGTAGTGTTTCGTTCGTTAGGTAAAAAACAAAACAAACCTTAGCTCTGAATACTGTGGTAGGCTTTCTGAGACCACTTTTATTGCACTTATGCTTTTGTTGTCCTTATGTTGTTCCAACTGCTTCCATTGTTTACCTCGCTTGTAAGTTCGCTTTGGATAAAACCGTCTGCTAAAGGACGAAATGTAAATGTATCATAAGCCTCGTATTTGGATGATTTAGTGTAATCTAAGGAGCAGCAAACGTTGTCCAAATATTCCCTCCGGATGTCACTTTTGTTCACTTTTGGGCGGTCGAGTATGAGACTGTCACAGAGTTTTTTATGCGGCGTTGAATGCGGCGGAGTCGAGCACAGCTGCGTGGAGTTTGTTGTGCTAATGTCGTATCACAAGTGTTGTTACAGAATTTGTTTTATGAACTGTACGTTGACGTATATGTGTGTAAGTGCATTTCTCTGTTTACCTCTCACGTGTTTTGGGTCGTCTGTGAATGACCCAGTTCTGTGAGGAACCTGCAGTGGAGCGTGTGTGTGTGTGTGTGTGTGTGTGTGTGTGTGTTTGCGCGCGCGTCCCCTCCCCCAGCACTTCCTTGTGTGAGTCTCGGAGCTCAGCGAGGGTTCAAATGAGGACAGGGAAGTTCTTTCTTTTCCAGCGTGAATCATGGAGGAAAAATGAGCCCCTGGAACTTGTTGCCCCCTTCATTTTGGCATGTTCCTCCTCTCCACTTTATTGTCTATTTTGGCCAAACTCGCAGTTCTCCTTTGAGCTGCCAAGAAAACATCAGGTCCTTTAAAGACACAGCGAACCAAAGTCAGTTCCTGCAAAGAGAATGAAAGTCAATCTGGTTGAGATTCGGCATTTGGTCCTGTTGGGTTGTGAACTGGGTCTCTGAGCGCATCTCTTCTGGGTCGTGTTATAAAGAAAGACGCTTTCAAACGTTGCGTTGTGTTTGATTTACGTGCCAATACATAGTGAGATGAGGTTCAAGCTCGTGCACTTTGGATAAACACAAAAGTGTGCGACATGACCGTGTTGACCTTTTACGTATACTGCAATAAAAATGAAGAGTTCTTTATATTTGTTGACACAGTTAATGCATTGACACACACTGCAAGAACTGACTTTCTTACTTAGTTTTTTTTGTCATGTTTTTCGGTACAATAACCCAAGAAAATAAGTCTTGGTTTTAGACCAAAAATATGAAATTTCAATGACTTTGTGCTTAAAACAAGCAAAACAATCTGCCAATGGGGTAAGAAAAAGAATCTTGAATTTAGTGACTAAAGGAAGGTCAACCTTAATTCAAGATTCTTTTTCTTACCCCATTGGCAATTTTTGTTGCTTGTTTTAAGCATAACGTCACTAAGATTTCATATTTTTTTTCTAAAAACAAGACTACTTTTGTTCATTGAGAAAATCCTTCTTGATTCGAGAACTTTAAGACATTTGTTGTGGAAAACAAGACAAACACACTTAGTAAGAAAGTCATTTTTTGAAAGGATGTTTGACATTTTCACCATTTTGTTTTGTTCTCTGGGATTTCTTAGCGGAAGATATCATACAATTCTTCTTTTTTGTGTTCCACAGGAATTACAATGTCATCCAGGTTGACGTGAGGTCAGTAAATATCTTTGTTTTCATACCTGGTATAGAATTGTTTATTTTAACTACACCAAAATATGAAAAATGTTGAACTTATAATTCACATTTCTTGAGCTTTGATGACATGAGTAAAAAGAGACTTACTTTTATTAAAATGTCAAATGTGTTCACACAAGGCCTTTTTTCAAACGATCATTTGCTGATAAGGATTATGGGATTGTGTCTGAGCCTCACGTGTATTTCACTTCTCACGGTTCATAAAGATTCGAGCATGTGCTCATATGTAGGGTTACGTTTAGCATGTTATCAGTATATTATAACTAGAACGTATAAATCCGTAGGTTTTTTTAATGTGTAAAGCAGGAACATGTTGTCGATAGTATCCAGTGCCGTTTATTTGGACTGAAATGCATTAGATTTTCAAGCTGATGGATGTTTTTCGGCCTGCACTCTTCAGTTTCTCATTGGTGTGTTTTATTTAGTCAAGCGTCGTGTTGTTGCACGTGAACCGTTAGCCATCACAAAACACGCTCGGCTCCGCCAGACAGCCAAACACAATACTTTCTCCCTTTTCCATCGAGTCATGCCCGGCCATTTTAAACATCCGGCCTGCTGTTTTGTAGCCGAAGGTGAAGAGAGGCATCAGAGAGAGAGAATGAAATGTGTTTTCTGGCGTGTCTGGTTCAGATCGGAGAGCAAGCGTCTCAGGTAGCAGCCGGTCGGGATCTCTTCGAGTCAGGACAGACTCGGGAATGGCAAACGCAGTAATGAGAATAAATGACCTCGCTGCTGAAGTTTAACTCCAGAGAAATGGAGTCTGTGGTGTCGTTCTCTCATTGGCTGAATGTTGGTGACAGATATCTTCATTGGTGTGTTTGTGATGCATTTCTGCAGCGTTTGATCAACGATAATGCTTGCGTGCTTTTTTTTTGTATGTGACATGATCTCATCAGAATTCATAACTGCACAAGATGCTTAATGCGGATGAAATTGTACAAAAACGCACAATAGTTAAAGGGACACTTCACCCAAAAATGTAAAATCTGTCATCATTTCCGCACCTTCGAGTCCAAATGTGTATAAATGTCTTTGTTCTGATGAACACAGAGAAAGATATTTGGAAGAATGCTCTTGACCAGACAGATCTCGCCCTCCATTGACTCCCATAGTAGGAAAAATACAATAGTAGTCATAAGTGCCCCAGAACCTGCTGTCCTTCATTCTTCAAAATATCTTCTTTTGTGTTCACCAGAGCAACAAGTAATTGTTCCTACTATGGGAGTCAATGGGGGGCAAAATCTGTCTGGTCAAGAGCATTCTTATAAATATCTTTCTCTGTGTTCATCAGAACAAAGACATGTATACACATTTGGAACAACTGGAAGGTGAGTCATTAATGACAGAATTTTCATTTTTGGGTGAAGTGTCCCTTTAAAAAGTAATAAAGAAGCCCCGCCCCTTAACCCCACCGCCACTAAACGTAGACGGTAACGTTCAAATGATATCGTACTAATTCATAAACACTAGTTACAAATTGTCATGAGGGTGTTGGAAACGCACATTTCTCAACAAAATCCTCATTATGTGGATTTTTATTATATTGTTTTTGTTTTACAAGGTGACGAATTTATTAGATTTTGAAATAAGATGGATTGGTGCACACAAGACAAGAAACGTGCATGAAGAAAACGAATCCTATTTGATCATTATTTGAATGTTGTGCGTGTCATTTCCAATGTGAAATGTGTTATCTGGTCAAACTCTCCGCGGTCATTGGTTCCCTCTCTGCTAAAATACAGGCTTCAATTCTTACTGCGCTCGCTGTTTTATGTCATTTTCATCCCCCTGGATGTTTGAGTTTTCTCCGGGATCATTTCCCGTCCGCTCGTGTCGCACTATTAGAGGTTATACTTCAACAGCAAGCTCCTTTTCTATTTATAAGCTAACTGCTAATGACAAAAACACTTGCTAAACTAATTTCACGAAGGCTTTAATGGGCCAGAAGAAAGTTCTATCAGGAAAAGCCACTAAAGACCGGCCTTTGAAATGAAAGCGCTTGACACGGGGCCGAGTCGTTTCTCTGTGCCGCTTCCATAAGCTTTCTGCCAGAGAGAGTTTGGATGGAGCGCGGCCCAGAATTCAACATTACGCCGGGGGTTTGCTGACTTCAGCACTTCTACTTCTGCTCAGAGATCACTAGCATTAACAGCACTGTGGTCGTACCCTGATTTTCTTCTCTGTTATGATGCCGTCGTATTCTTTGAAGTCCTCTGGAGTGTCACGTGCAGTAAATTCAGATGTAGGGTTTGGACGCAACACGTCAAAATATTCACATTTCGTAGCATTAGATCAAATATCAAAGCAAGCTTTCTAACACATAATTTCACTTTTCTGAGCCGGTCTGACATCTCACGGTCACGGACTTCTGTGAGATCGACTTGATTCAGCACATTAACTGTAGACATCGTCCACATTAACACAAGCTGCGCAAATATGATTTTGATTTGATTCTAGAAACCGCATGTTTTCTTTAGGTGTGTTTGTGTTATCTTAATATCTTCACGTGTCATTCCAAGGAAGTGATCTGATAGGATGAGATATAAATCATACTGTATCAGTGTTGTGCTGCAGAGCAACTGAGGAAAGATGAAAACAGCGAAGGCGACTGTTGAAGATTTGTAAAAGCCAACAGGACTCGGTGTGTATGAGAGAGAAAAGCCTTTTCCATCACGGCATTAGATATTATGTTTCACATATGGACTCTATTTATACTGTACTGGATGCTGTAAATTGTAGGTCTGCGTGTGCGGACACTCAACTGAATAAAACCAGTGTAGAAATGTCTATCAGTTATTGACAGATGAAGGGTTTTAGAATGTCATCAGAGAAGTCAATTCTTACATCGCATTGACTGTTTTCACATGTTCAGACTGAAGGCTGTGTGTGTGTGTTCGTGTGTATGTGCGTACGTGTGTGTGTGCGTTCGTGTGCGCGTGTGTGTGTGTCCTTGTGTTTGTGCCTGTCGTTTTAGTCACTTCTGTGTTCTGTCAGTGAGCTTTAATAATGGCGATGACATTTCACTGTATGTACCGCCAGCTTCACTGTCACGTCTCGGTCCTGGAGAGCATTTCTAGTGTCTGTTAAAAGATGTGAGTGCTTTATTATGAGTTATGTGTTGAGATTTCCACAGGTCGGCCTTTATTTGAGTGTTAAGTCCATTATTGCAGAATTTTCTCAGAGCTAAAGATCGTTTTGTTACGAGTGCTGAAAGAAGAGTCGAACTGTAGACCGATGTGATTTTCAGTTCAGTCTGATTTAGGTTTTGTTTTTTTAACAGTTTATATACAATCGCATGAATAAATCATTGAATATGAAATGAATGATTTTATTAGCTCTATGCAAATGTTCTCCGAGCAACATCTGCTTTAAGCCAAGACACTATTTTAACGAAACAAACTGCGTCAATCAATTTGAAATATATTCTTATATATGTTATTATTTTATTTATTTATAAAATATTTGACAAGTCAGTATGACTTGCAGTGGTTACCAGAGGATAACAGACCTCACAGTGTCATGACCGACCAATCAGAACCCAGTATTTCAGAGTTCAATGTTATAATAAAGTATATCGTATCAGATTTCTGTATTAGTCAGATCTTTGACGGAGTCACAGGACTCGTGTCTGTTTAAAATGAAGCGGGACAGTGTGCGTGTGGGTCATGGGGGTCGCTGTACTCAGCGTTCAGTCAGCGAGGGTCTTCTGTTACTAACACTATGCATTTGAGTGAAAGGACATGTATATTTACTCACCCGCCGTCTGGCCAGCAGCTCATGAACTTATTTACCTCCTGACCCAGACGCCACCTGCTGCCAATCGCCACATTAATGACCTTAATTTATATCTGACTGGACGACTGGCAGGTACAGTAAATATCAATCCCATCATGCACTATTCTTTTAACACACATGCTGAACGCTTGCTTTCAGTTTTTTACTTATACAGTTATATCAAATATACATACATGTGTGAATGGTGTGGTGTGGAGGGTGTGTGTGTGAGGTGCGTTGGTGGTGCTGTGAGTGGTGTGTGTGTGGGTGGTGTGTGTGCGTGTGTGTTGTGAGAGTTGGGGTGTGTGTGCGTGTGCGTGTGTGTGTGAGGTGTGTGAGCGTGGTGTGGTGCGTGGTTGTGTGGTGTTGTGTGGTGTGAGTGTGGTCTGTGTGTGGGTGAGGTGTGTGGTTGGTGTGTGTGTGTGTGGCGTGGTGTGCGTTGGTGTGTGCGTGTGCGTTGTGTGTGTGCGTGTGTGTGTGGGTGTGCGTGTGTTAACTGGTGTAATTTGTGTTTGATGTCAGTCTGTGGTTAAACACTCACTGCGACTCACTGCGGCTTCAGTTTCTTTTACTGAAAGCTGATGATAAACTAACACAATCATTTGTGTTCATGAACCGCACACATTCTGCTGATCTCTTGACCACAGTGTTTTATCAATGTTTTACTTTATATACCGATTCGTTTTATTCATTTAAAATTGAATCAGGGTGATTATTAATTCATCTCCACTGTTTAGGTTTTTTGCTTTTGGTCATAGTAAGATAAGGATTATATGTACAGTAAATTCCTGCATCAATTTCCATAGCAACACCCTGGCAACCACCCACAGCACTTAGCACTGTGACATCAGCGATCAGAAACTGTTAAAGATCTAGTTCTGTTTTGACGTAAAGTAGTGACGATTTAAAATAAATCAAGAATTTATATATCAAATATCATTGATTTGTTTTGCCCTGCAGAACTTTACAGGTTTATCAGTGTATCCATGAGGTGGCGCTGGTGTTCTCTATACACACAGAAGACTGATCACAAACACACACTTTCACACACACACACATTTTTTGCGTTATGTTTTGTAGACATGATGATTTCATACAGCACAATCTGTATATTGTGTCCTGTAACCTCAGAATCAAACCCTCGCACAAACCTTTCTGCATTTTCACATGTGTAACTAAACGTAACGCAGTTTGTGTAATAATGGCTTTACAGTGATGTGGGCTGATGAGACGTTCAGCGTGGATGTGGTTTTGGGTTTAGATGAGCGTTGTGTCGCAACAGTTAACTCGGCGAGCAGATCACTGCTGGGCTCTCGCCAGGCATTCTGGGACTTCTGGCTGTCTGACAAACTGCCTGAAAACCAACAAAAAAATCTTCCAGCGAACTAACATTCAGTGGACAGTGTGACGCGCTTCAGGTCGCTTTTTCACCCAAATGTAAGGTTTCGATGGAGACTTTAAATGGTCTGAAGCAAGATCCATGTGTCTTTTATAGATTTTCTCTTTTAAAACAGCGCAGATCACCGTTTGACTGTCATGTGATGTATTTCTGAATGAAGAGAATATTGAAGTTAATGTACAGTAGGTGGGACTTGACCTGGTAAAACTGATTTGAGAGTTTCAGTTCAGAAGGGAGTCGTCGCTGTGCATTGTGGGGGATTGATTTCTCTCCTGAGCACTTCACAGGAGGATTTTTGACCCGATGATGTTAAATGTCAAGTTCATGGTCCAGATCTTCTCTACGTGTCCACATGGTACCGGTGTGTCTCTGATGGTGGTGGCTTCTGTTAGATCACTTGAAAAATGAAGCGTGGTTTTATTACGGTGAAAGGGCTTTTTGTCCAAACTTCATCTTTGCGTTTATATAATTTATGAATCTCATTTTGCTTCGATGACACTTAAGATCTGAATGTGAATCTGATTTAAGTTGATCTGCTATACACAGCACATGAAGGGAAATGCTTTGTACGACTGTCTTCACACAATTTGCAGACAAAAAAGGACAATAATAGAATAATAATAATATACTTTAAAATAAAAGAACTAATAAACTGCAGAATTAAGAATGAGATTAAAATAAAATGTACAATTCTAATAGGATAAATATGATCATATAAAGAGGATGGATGTAGGTATATTATATATGAATATAAATAGAATAAAATTCCTTTTTGATTGCAGCATAGTTGGTGAAATGTGTTTTTCGGGTAAATCTGCCACGTGTGTTTTGCATGTTTTCTTGTTATTTTTCCATATGACTTGCACTCGTACATCAGCACCTTTCAGTGATGTCATGTGTCAGAAATGACCTTTAAAATACAGCATTTCTTCATCTGCTCGGACGGAAAGAAACTCTGTAATTAATCACTACTTTTGACATTGGCATCACAGACGCGCCCGTGTACGTGCGGTCATGACGTCATCTCTTTCAGGACACTGTGGTTGGCTTAAAGTAATTGACAGCAAATATTTAACATGAGAGCATCATACACGCCCTGAACCGTTGCTCTCACGTCTTTCGTGTGTTCATCTCACACGTGTGTGTGTGTGTGTGTGTGTGTGTGTGTGTGTTTGTGAGTGTAAGTTGTTCAAATTCGTCTCTGCCAGGCTGGTGCCAGTTGGGCGTAAGATGGCGGACGAGGCCGTGCCAACTCTTTTGTTTCCCTGACGGAGGCGAACGAAGCCCCAGACAGTCATCGGCGGGTCTCTCGTGTGCTCAATCAGCATGCGTGTGTGTGTCTGCGCGTGTCACGTGAACTTAAGATGCGAATGTGTCGCTGTTCCACATCCACCTGCAGAATCTTCTGAAAGTGACGTTCAATAGGCATTTTACTTTTGTGATGTGACGTGTTTGAAGGAAATCGAGATGTTAAAGGAGGATCAAATGTGAGGATTCATTTATTGGGATGAAAGTGAAAGATGAGGATTTGTGACCTACTTTTAAAAGGAAAGTTCTTTCAGACGTGCAGCCAGCTGAAGATCAGACAAAAAAGTTGTTTTTTTCAAGACGGCATTTTTATTTATGTTCCCACAATAAATGAGTAAAATCTAAGAGACATGTCAGAAATGAAATGTATTGCTTAATCTTCACTATCTTTTTTTTTTGTATTAAACCAGAATTTCACCCTAAACTAAGACACATCTGAGCACATTTAACAATTTCACACCAATCTAAAGGTCTCGCAGCATCTATACACAACTCTTCCCCCACCACCTTCTCTTCATCCAGGCTTGGGGTCCGAGCACAAAAGCGGTGCTCCTATCTGCATACGCTCCTCATAAAAGAGTCTTTTGTCATTGGCTTGGCACACATGACCTCCTAAAGCCCACCCAACCCCCCTCAACCCCCCTCAGTCTAGACAGACAGACAGAGAGAGAGAGACAGCTCTACCTTTCAGAAAGAAAAGAGAAGCCCCCCGTTAACTCTCTCTCTCTCTCTCTCTCTCGGACGGACGGACAGATTAATATTCACCAGTGTAAGTTTCTTGAACTCCTGAACTGAATGTGTATCAGGATTTAGATATCAAACATATTTGTAATTTAGATGCAATTTACTGGCTTTGAAATGCAACCAAAATTTTGCTTAATTCATTTTATTCATCAGAAAACGCAACTTTGTTGATTGTAACTTTTAGTTCATATTTTTGTCCCTAATTTACTAATAAAAAAGAATTGTTCCAGCTGATATGATTTGAAAGAACACGATAATCGCTTTGTTCAGCTATATATTTAAAACAATTAAGCAAAAGAGATTATCTTAAAATCATCTTTATTATAATATAATTTAATATAACATAATATAATATTACCATTATTTAATTAATGCTGGTTTAATATTTATTGAAGTATTCTGCATTTATTTTGTATTGAATGTAATATAGTATAAATGTATCTTATTATTATAATTAGTGTGCAGTGTATAAACTTAATACTTTAGTTTAAATCACTTGACACCAGTTCCTTAGAAAAGAGAAGAGTGTGAGTAAAGCTTTATCATTATTTGTTGATCATTATTTGATCAATATTTATCATACTTTGATATTTTTTTCATTGTGACATTGAAACATTTTTAAGTGTGACTTTATCTAAATATCAATCCATTTATTTATGAAGCACAATTAAAACAAGTTAAGTTGAACAAAAATGACATCAACATTAAAATAAACAGACACTAGGAACAAACAAATGATTGTTTAATAAAGACAACACTTTGACATTTTGATTGATCGAAATATAAGATTTGAACTTTACTGCAGTCGTTTTAATTATGTCAACGAGAAGGAAATGTTCATTTAATTTTCTGAAATCTCTGTGATTCTGACAGAATAAATACTATAAATGTTGATTACTCAAACGTTGACGACATTAAATCGGCATGTACAGATCCTGGTTGTGTTGTACCCGCAGCGGGTTCAGAATCGGTTGTCGCCAGCTCAGTGAAGTTCTGTTAAAGAAACAGCTTTTTTACGTGCCTTTCACATATCCAGATGTACTTTTAATATTTGTATATAAAGCTAATGATGCTTTTGTTGGGTGACGATCAACAAGTCACAAAGGATTGTGCATTACTCATTTGTTCTTATGAAACAATTGAAATAATTCCCAATCGAAACTTTATAACATCCCACAGTGTGTTTTAACGGACGCACGAGCTGTATTAGTTTAGGATGAGTGGATTCATGAAAGAACGGGTGAAGGTTCAATTCGGTCGATATGATGTTAGAGACGTTGGTGTTACATGAAGAGGGCATCATGGGTGTGTCGGGATCGAGTGGGGAACGTGATGTGACCAGTCCATTGCTGACGTGGCACTCGGTCAGGTCCTGTTACGGCCGGCACAGTATTTAACACGGATTCAGGTGAATGTCAGAGTTTTCTCATATGCTGATTGAATTGATCCTTCCTGCAGTGAGGCAGACGCACAGATTCTCCTTCAACGGTGTACTTCATACTGTAGGTACATTACTGATTCAACTACTGTGACGGGATCCAGAGCATAACATAGTGGAATCGGTTGCATCTCCGGTCCTCCGGGCATCTTGCAAAATCTTTCATGCTTTTTGGTGATAAAAATCTACTTTAAATCCTAACGGTCTCTTGGAAAGGGTTTTATAAAAATGAGTTTCCTTTGCTAAGGAGAGTTTTCTGTTTCTCTCTCACGTGTGTGTGTGTGTGTGTGTGTGTGTGTGTGTGTGTGTGTGTGTGTGTGTGTGTCAGCACCGGTGCGAGTGACCCTTCAGTCAGACTTTACTGAAAAACTCAACCTCCAAACGCACCAAATCCAGCCTCCCGTCTCTGCACAGACTTCAAGATTTATTTTGTCTGCTTCACAATCTTCTCGGGGTGAGTTTCATTTGATATATCACAGCTTTATGTCTACTGAATATATTGTTACAACATCACAATTTCGTATCATGAAGGCAGATCTCAAAAGCTGTTTAATGCAGATTTAAATCGCATGTCAATACTGAGTTTTGTGTTCAATTTAAGGGTCTCACTTTTACAAGATTCCAACAGTTTTATTATTCATTTAAATGGATCAAATATAAATTCACTTTCATATGGTGATTTCATTGCATTAAAATGTTTGTTTTTTTCACAATGAACTGTCAAATTTGCTTCTAAACTAATTCTTGTGTGTTATTGGTTGTGTTTAGAAAGTGTCACGTTTATAGGACAAACTTAGTTTTTTAGAAATAAAATCTGACATTTGCATTCCAAGATTCATTGACTTCAAGGAAAAAGACCACGTTTTATTATGATTGTTTTTCTCTTTTTGATTACATCAGTTTTACCAATATTTTTCTCAGGTTGGATATTATATACTAATGGTACAAACATTGTTATATTTTTGCCTAAAACTAGAAAACGTGACAAAAGCTTTTTTCGTGTGTGCATGTCATTGTAGAACTGAAGAAAATGTAAAATGATAGGAATTGATTCATGTTTTTGATGAAGTTTGGAAAATAATTATATAATAGTGAATATTGAGGTAAAGAATATAGTTTGTTTTAATTCTATTGTTTGTGTGTTTTGACAAACATTAGTATTAAGAATAGAATAGAAACTTATGTAGTATATAATTCCTACCAAAAACAAATTCCAGCAGCTGTATATAGTTTACTTAATATGTAATGTATTTAATTAATACAACTTATTTATAGAGCACTTTTCCAAACAAATAACATATCAATGCCGTGTATGATTATAAAGCATGTTTGAGATGTCATAAATTATTATGTCCGAATGACTACACTATTCTTCTGATCGGCTTATTGTAAAAAATATGAAATCAAAAATATTTGTTAAATTTAGTATAATTCTGTGAACACATATAAATGATTTAATTAATGCTATTTAAATGTTTAAAATGTTTTTTGATTAAAGACTAAATGTTTATTTAAAAAAACGTATATAACAGATGTTATAAGGAAATGATAATGATCTTTTTTTACTCTCTAAAACACACACACACACACACACACTGCTTGTTCTCTATGTGTCTGCCTTTACAATTTTATTTAGATTTTATATGCAAAATACATCCATAATGTTATTCATATAAAATGTAAAATGTAAAAATTTGACTATACATAGACTATGTCTATTTTCTCTTTAGCTGCTTTTTACTTTTTATGTAAATCTGTGTTTTAAGGGACCTTTCATTATTAATCTTATTGCATGCAGATAAACATTTGTAAATAAATGTGTTGATTTTGATTTTCAATTCCACACAGACAGTGTTGGCTGTTATATTACATTTTAAAAGGTCTTTACACTGATGCTTGAATGTCGATCTGTTTGTTTAAATAGACCTGTGTGTTATTGATCTCTGATCAGTTGCAGGTGAGTCGCGTCTCGCAGTATTTGCGGTTCCACCTGGACAGCGGCGGGGGTCAAGGGTCAGCAGCGGTTAATAAGAGAAGCTGTCTGGGGTCCCAGGGGTCATTCCCAAGAGGCCGAGCCGTTTGTCGGCAACACTTAATGTGAGTGTAACCTTTACCTCGTCAAAGCAAACAACCGTCGCACCCTCTCAATTTAGCATAAACACCCCCTTGGGTAACGCTTTTGACCCGGGGGTCGTGACCTTTTTGTCTGACCCCGCAGGGAGTCAACGGAGCAGTCCTTTAGGCACGTGTGGAGAGGTCAGAGGTCAGACCACCTCAGACGCCCTCCGCTGCCTTTTCTGTGTGAAGTCGGCAAAAGCCGGGGAAAGATGTACTTGTTTGTGCGGCCCATAAAACAATCGTGTGATTTGGTTGAGATGTCATTCAGACGGGGCGGACTGCTTTGAAGAGGCCTGCATTTTATAATGATCCTAAAATTGAATGCAGAATGAACAAATGCGGCTTATTTAAGCACATGAAGTCGACACAAACTGCTAGTTCTCAAAGCTCTTGTTGTTGGCTGTTTCTCATTGGTTCTTATTTGTACAGTGTGTGTGTGTGTGTGTGTAACACTCCGTCCTGCTTACTCATGCTTTCTGCCCTCTTCTAGAACATTTATCTATGTTAGCACATCATAACGCCAAACTAACTTCAAGATACCAATGCAATTTTAAATCTGCTGGATTTCTTTATGCAAGTTGGCGCGCTGTCTAGTTCTTAATGTCCACCGTTAGTTCTGTTGGACTATTATGGGGTTTGGATTTCATCCATTGAAAATCTGTGACTTTTACAGCAAAATAAAATGGCCTTGCATTAAAATAAGTTAGAGATGAAAATGATTTGATCATTAATTCACTCTCATGTCATGTCAAACCTGCTCGAGTTTCTTACTTCTGCAGAACACAAAAGAAGATCATTTGAAGTACGTCGATAATCAAACAACACTGGAGTCCATTGACTTCCATAGTATGAACACAAAACCGGACTGAGAGACATTTCTCAAAATATCTTCTTTTGTGTTTCCCTGAAGAAAGACTCTCATACAGATTTATAACCACATTACAGTGAAATAAAAAGATGACAGAATTGTGATTTTAAGTAAACATCCATTTAATGTTAAATTATGGATTAAAATAGCATTTAAGCGAAAACACTAAAAAGACTGAAATATTTATTTCAGCCGTGTGTTTTTCTCTGCAAATGTGTTCTCTTTTTAAAGCAGAAGAAATGTGCTGAGTAACGGTCCAGACATCCGCTTTTCACTCATTTCAGCCCAAATGACACAGAATGATGTGATGTGATGCTTCAGTGTGCTCTAATGTGTTTTATTTTCAAGAACCGTCCTAAAGACATCAATAGATCGACAGTGGAGATATGTGCGAGATGGTGGCGGCCGCCATTTTGTGTTGTGTGTCTGTCGAGACGTGAAGTGTGTTTACGTGAAACCAAATTTTTACAACAGAATCACAGTTTTTTTTTTCATTTGCATGACTGTTTCGACACGTGTCTATTCGGGGTTAATCGTCAATAAATACACAACTACTGCAACCACGCAACAACCAGACTGTAAACAAGACGTTAAGAAATAATACGAATCACTTAAAATGAGGAATGGAGTTTAGACAAGTTAAAGCCACGTTTAGACATAAAAAGGGTGTTGACGTTCAGCATGTTAATAGTTATCCTGCGAGCAAACGTTTGTCCTCGGATGAACTCGATGGCATTCAACAAAAGCACCAGAGCGCCACAATTCAGCAAACAAAAACACACACTGCAGAGCTTTTAAGGCCGTCTCACAGAAGATAAAGATGTTATCATCATCCGCTCGCTCTGAAGACATTAAGCATGAGTGTGTATGTATTTATCGAGACTGGCGATTGGTCAGAAGCCGTGGCGAGATGTGACGTAGGAGAAAAACTGCAGGGTTCCTACCTAACGCCTCCGTGCGAATGTATGGATGATGATGCTGTGCGCCGGGCCAACGATTCCTGTGACGTTCTCGGCGGTTCAGGCTGGCAGGACGGCCCGCGACAGCCCTCGAGTGTGTTTGTGTGTGAGGGGAAGGGCTGCTGCGGCGGCGGCCATCTCACTTCAGTTTCGACAGAGAAACACGTCGAAAAAGAACGTTTGGAGTACGTCCACAAGAACGGGCAAAAGATTCTGTCTCTGCACCACACAGTGGAAGAGAGGGCGAGCGAGAGCACGAGGGAGAGAGAGAGAGAGAGCTGGGGAAGTCGGTAGGGAAAAAAGTTCCCAGCAGCTCCAGTCTGAAAGGCTTTCTAGAGCCAGCAAACTGAACGCTTTCACTGGTTCTTTTCTTTTTCTCATTTATTACAATAGTGTGGCATGAAGCCGCCTCCATAACAAACACTGAGAACAAATGATGCAGAGAAATCAAGATCAGACTGATTTAACACGTGCGTTTGACTCCACGTCATAGAATCCTGTCGCTTCTCCTTCCCTCTCACGTTCTGTCACTGCGAGGGAGGGATTTACGCCGACGGAGTTCAGAGAGAGAGAGAGATGAGGGCACGTGAGGAGACAGAATGAGCGGGGGCGGAGTCTGTCTGTTTTACTTCGTTCTGATTGGCTGGAAGTTCAAGACAGGACTCTGATTGGTGAAGTTTGGATGTTTCAGAAACATTAGGCGGTGTTTTTTTACCTTACAGGCTTTAACTTTTAAGGTTTTGATTTATCGACATTTCTTACACAGTATATTTATTTCAAAAGCCTTTGACTGGTTTTATTGTGGTACTTTTGTCCTAGACGTGACATCTTAAAATGTGAATTCCATCAGGAAAATGAACTGAAATGTTCTTATGATGAATGCCGAATGAAACATGAACCTAAATCCTTTGCGGTACTTACAGTATTGTGTCAAAATGCAAATGTAAAACGTGACAGTCACACAACATCTTTTCCACCATCATTTTTTCAAATGTTTTATCTTCTAGTTTATGAAGGAGACGGGCGTGTGAGCTCAAGGTCACATGACACGTGACGTGCGAGGCATGTCATCTGTCCTTATTCTGCTTGATCTCTCTGCTGCATTTGACACTGTGAACCACCAGATCCTGCTGTCCACTCCCTCCAAGCTGGGCATCTGTGGAACTGCACTCAACTGGTTTGACTCTTATCTCACAAGCAGATCTTTTAAGGTGTCCTGGAGAGGCGAGACATCCAGATCTCACCAGCTCACAACTGGAGTTCCTCAGGGCTCAGTTCTCGCTCCTCTCCTCTTTTCTATATATACCACCTCCCTGAGTCCAATAATAAAGGCACGTTGGTTCTCATGCCATTTTAATGCAGAAGATACGCAGCTTTATTTCTCGTTTCAGCCAGATGACCCCACCATCTCTGCTCGGGTCTCTGCCTGCCTTCTGGACATCTCTTCTTAGATGAAAGAGCATCACCTACAACTCAACCTCTCCAAGACGAAACTCCTGGTTATACCGGCCTACCCATCAATTGAACACAACCTTACCGTTCAGCTCGGATCCTCAACTGTAACACCCACCAAGTCTGCGAGAAACCTTGGGGGTGATGTTCGATGACCAGCTGAAATTCACTTTTCACATGGAACTTTCAGGTATGTGCTCTACAACATCAAGAAAACCAGCCGGCCTTCCAACCAATGCAGTCAAGCCCTTGCAAATGATCCAGAATGCACTTGCACGTCTAGTTTTCAATCAGCCCAAAATAACCCGTGTTCGTCAAGTTGAAATCTCTGACACTGGCCTTCAGAACCATAACGGCAAATTCAACCCTTCACCTTAACTCACTGCTCCAGGTCTACATGCCCTCCCGTCATCTTCATTCTGAGAATGAACGACGCTTGTTTACAAAATGATTATATGCTCCCACTTGTAAATCACTTTGGGTTATGAACAATAACAGACTGTAGAAAAAACATATATGTTTGACCTACAATTACCTTTAAGGTTCTTTAGAAACGCTCTGAAAATCAAACAGCACACTCTCTGTCTCTGGTGGGATTATCTGTGTGTGTGAAAGAGAGAGAGAGAGAGAGAGAGAGAGAGAGAGACAGAACACACTGCGTCTGCGTGCAGGGGGAGGAGTGTCTATCTTTCTCTCTCTCTCTCGTTTTTCTCCTCCTGCTCTGGACTTTCTCCACCCTCCCACTTCTCTCTTTATTTCTCTCTCTCTCTGAAGTGCAAGGCCATTTGGGACGAGTGATGAGGAGTTTCTCTCCTGTACGTCTCCTGTTTCATTCCCCATCTCTCTCTTTCTCTCTCTCTCTTTCTCTCTCTCTGTCTTTCGCTTTCCGTACGTGTTCGGATTCCCAGTCTCCTCTGTCTTTAAGCTGTGCGTGAGGTGGGGACTGACTGCTGGAGACCAGTTTAGAGAAAGAGAAGGAAAAAGGAAAAAACAGAGCTGCTTTTGCTGCCGAGGGGCCTCTCGAGCAGCGGTCCCGGCCGAGGGAGAGAGAGCGAGAGAGAGAGAGAGAGAGAGAGAGAGAGGGGACGAGAGCCGTACCACAGCCCACCCCAAACCTGCCAACGCGTTCCTGTTGTCCAGCACGTTGCTGCGTTTTTTCCATGCACCTGAGCCAGCGTTTGCAGCGAAAACCCAACCGTGATGTTTTAAGCCACTTTGTATGCCACGTTGCTTTTTAGAACGTTGTGTTTCAGCGAGCGGGCGAACGGAGCGTTCCGGCACCCCGACCCGCCATCCCAGTGGAGCGCCAGAGGCCCGAGCGTCGCTCTGAAGGATTTGCCCGCGTTTTGGAAGTACAGAACCGCGGCGGAGTCTCCTCGAGGGAGTTGTGCCGTGCCGGAGCTCTTCTCTGGGACAGGTGCCAATTGTTCACAAAGGCGACGAGAAAAAAAACCTGCGAGCGTGGAGGTGATCCGCACGATGTTGGAGACTCGCGTGGGGGGTGAAGAGTGTGCTGGATTCCTCCTTCGCTCAAACTCGCACAACTTCTGAAGAAAGCTGCAAAACGCCTTCCAAAATAACCACGCTGGCATTTCAGGTGCTTGAGACGGAAAACTAGGATACTGAAGGAAGAGGTTTGCCGGAGATGATGATGGTGGTGGGGGTCCAGCTTGTGAAATGTTTCTCAGGCCTCGCATGAGCCGTGGTAACCGTGGCACCATTTGCATACGGCAGACACGCTAATTGTGTGTTTGCTAACACGCATCATTCAGCGTTCTGCAGACGGGGTTCACACACGCCTCCCAGACACCCCAGAGGCCTCCTTTTGTTCCGGTGGAGCGGCCCGTGAGCTCGACCGAGGGTCCGCGCAGGCCTCGCTCCGGACAGATGGAGCTCAAAGCTCTTCTCTCTCGTTCTCTGCGCAGGGCTGTCTGAGGAATTCAGGAGGCTTTTGGAAAGATCGGTGAGTACTGTTTGTATTTAAAAGCGAAGCACACACCGGTTAGTGTTCGAGACTAAACTGATCCGCCGAACTTCGCCAGAAAATGTTTTTGTTTTTTTGCGGTTTTACAGCGATTATGAAGTCAATTCTGATACAGCGAATACTTTGCATGCATGAGACACATCTGCCAGAAACACAAATTATACTTCATACTCGGCATTCACATTTTCAGAAGTGTGGTAATGCTGATATCATCATCAGGGTTACGATGTTCATTTATTGCGTTAATTAAACTTCATGAAGCTGAGATCTCTCCCGACAGAAACATCAGGAAATATTTTCTTCTGAATTATAATGGAGGACGAGACGTCTGACTTAACTCTTTGTGTTGGGTCTGAATAAAGGCCTTTGATGGTTTGATTGTGAACCAAACATGTATGTTTTTCTCACTTGGATTTAAAATAATATTGATCATTTGTTATTTTGTGCAGTAAGTGTTAGGATTGATTTGAAAAACTCCACCAATGGTTTGCATCCAGATTAAATCTGTTCAAAAATACATACATACTTTTATCGCTCCGTTTATTTTACATTTTTATAGCTGTAATATCGCTGGAGATTACCTTAAAAAAATAAAGCCTTATCTCTAAATCTTAAATATATGTAACACGTCTGCATGCAATAAAAGGTTATTCTGTATCAAAGAATAATTTATATGAATAATAACGGCTGAATTCATTTTAGAGAATGAGCCAAATTCAAAAATCTTGATCATATTTTGATGGATATTTGAGATTTTAATTTATTAAATACAAGTCGTCTTGTATTATTGTTTAGAGAGACGGGTGTGTTGTGATAGAGCTGCTGTAGATTTATGACTTCAAGTCAAATTCTCTTCTTATGACTTCTTATGAAACTGTTTGATTGCTTTCCCAGATTGTGGCCTTTCGTGTGTGTGTGTGTGTGACACAGATTTTACCTGCAGTTATCATTGGTTTTGCTGACTTTGCAAGTTTTTTTTGGTCTAAACTAATCAAAAATTAAAATCTCATCGTCTGTAGAAAAGCTTGAACCGTTTAGAAGATACTGCATGTGTTAACCCTGCGCAAACATCATCACTTACAGTATCCGAATGAGGAGAATACTTCGATTTTTTTGTATATTAAACTCGCAGTTACCACATAATAAGCAAATATATGAATATATCAATGGTCTCTGAACGTCCTCGTTTTGTCATATTAATCGAATGTCTCTGGACAATTTTATCAGGTAAAATAAACTAAACACACACAGACACACACAGTGACAAATGTAAAAAACTATTTCAAAATATTACATTCCATAGGACAAGTATAGCATATACCCAAAAATATTTTTATATTGAATTTTTTAATACTTTTTATATATATCTGATTCTTTCTCACACACACACACTGAGGGGTCTCATTTCTCAGCACCTAAAGCTCCAGTGTGTGAAGTGGAAATCCTCCATTTTGGTTCAGTGTGAACCTGTTTTATAGATACGATTAAAAATGTATATTTAAATGTACATTCATCATTAATGTTATTTTATCGTCAATAAACAATCTAAGATCCCTTTGTGTGTGTGTTTTCACTAGTTTACTGACTTATAAATATACACACATATTGTACTGAAGGCATTGTTGTTTGATTCATAAACAAAGCAAAGATTGCTTGTTTTTAATTCTAGGAATGCAGAATAAAAATGCGTATAGATATAATACATATTCTGCATTTTAAATGTATATATATACTAAACACACACACATACAGTATATCAAGTCCGTAGTTATTATATAACTGTACATTAAAGCAAAACAAAAAAGTGTGTGTGTTAAGTTTGTGTGTGTTCTTGTGCATATGTGTGTGCTTGTAGTTTTTAACAAACTAAACATTGAACAAGAATGGAAAAGAATATCAGACAGTAAGTATTTGTCGTATGTGTAAATGATCTGTGTGTATCAACCAAACTACAGACACAAGAACAGTTAATCCCAGAATAACAATGTACAACAGTTAATATTTCATCATGTTCAGCAGGATGTTTATTTTCTTGTATTTTGTGTATTGTTTATCGATATGTAATGTGTTTTATGACAATAACAGTGAAAGACAGATACACACATTTACAGGCTACTGTATATTCTTACTTTCTAATATTCACACTGTGTCTTTTACATGAATGCATACTTCTTAACCTTTATAAGTCCAGCACATGTGAATCATTGGTGTTTGCTGACAGGTTTATTGGTTAATTTACAGTCTGGTAATCCATTGTAAAGTTTGTTAAATTAGTTGCACAATTTTACGTCTTCTCATCTTTTAGCAGTTTTCTCTAAATGTTGTGTGTGTGTGTGTGTGTGTACGCACGCAGCCATGTACGTAAAGAAGTCACTCAAATTATTCTGAAGTAAAATACAAAATTATTCACTGAAAACAGTTTTTACCAAAACATGCGGATGTATTTCTCAGTCATTCTCAAACTCTCGTACTGCTCAACAACTGTATTTCAAATAACAGTTCTTCAATTAAAAGTCTGTATATTACAATATAACATAAGGCTCAAAATAATTTGAATCGTATTTTAATTTAAAATATGTGAAAATGACTCTTATTCAAATGTCTTGAAGCCGTACATCTGTGCACTGCTCAACATGTCAAAAATAATTTGTGTTATACAAACCTCGTGTTTCACAATATATTTCGATTTATAAATAGGCTACTTGTATAAAATATGATGTCTTTGTTACTTAATTGTTTTTCTATGTAAACGTGTTCAGATTGGATTTAGTAGGTATTCTAAATATCTATGATTTTTTATTTGTGTTTTCTTTAGTTTTATTTTTTTATAATATGACATTTTATATTGGTTATATTTATTTTCTAAATAAACATGTGATGAATATTTTGTTATTTTTATATTCTTTATTTACATGAATGAAAGCGTGTTTGAGATATTCCGTACTGTTAACAGTACTAATTACTTCATTTTATGGTGATCTTTGATCAATAATCCACACAAATAATCTGCTCTAGTGATCAATTAAACATATTGATTCATATCCCTGCGCTTCATTTTACTGTTTAAAATCGTTTTTTAGAGTAGATTTTGCATTTTTCAAACACCCCGTCTCGCATGAATCAAGTACACAAACGCATAAATAATAAGAAGTATTGACATTATGACAATACTGATATATTGACAACTTACCAACGACAAAAGAATTAAACACATTTCATCTTTTTTTCTATAGGGAGAGAAGAGACCTCTTAGATGAACCGAAGCAGCCCTGCACAGGTCAGAACACATATTATTAACTATTTAATTCTCTTCCTTTAATTACTTTACTACTGCAATCACATTTCATTATTAGACTAAAAATAAACACTTTATATCATTAAAATAAACAAATACATGATATCGCTCTACTTTGATCAGTGATGTTCTGCAGTATTTAAACGATGAAACATTGTTATGTTCTATAAACAAACAGCATGTAAACTTGACCTTTGACCTCTCAGCTTCAAGATGAAGTTCAAGGTCAAACAGTGTTTCCTGTCTGTGAGAAACAAATTCATTTTCTTTGTTGTTTTATTTGTGTAAT
Source organism: Triplophysa siluroides (assembly GCA_006030095.1). Lineage (NCBI taxonomy): Eukaryota > Metazoa > Chordata > Actinopteri > Cypriniformes > Nemacheilidae > Triplophysa > Triplophysa siluroides. The sequence goes on along the minus strand of VCII01000049.1, from coordinate 873,672 downwards.
TTATGGAGGAAGGAACCATTTTATTTCTGCCTTTCAGGATGATTCAGATAGATTTAGAAAGTATGACAATAATAAACTAATGTGTGTTCAGATCGATGTTCTACCCCAGTGGGGTTCACATTTCTGTATCTTTACCTGATTGTGGCGCCCCCTAGAGCAAAAGCCCTGACACTTCAACACTGAAGCAGAACCCACTAGAAATCCGGTGAACACAAATAAGCAATAAAAGAACTCATTTATACACACCTTCTGTTGAAACCACTGTGGACATGTTCTGCAGATTTGATGATGATGGACATTTGAGTCCCGCCCACCAGTTACTTTTATCTGTGATGGGATGAAGGGTGCAGGTGCTATGAGTGGGTCATTTCTTTAATGTTTTTTATGAAATACATCTTTTATGTAGATGAAGTTCAGGTTTTATTAGTATTTCTCCAGTACAGTAGAGAGCGTGAGCGTTCAGCAGCGTTGCTCTGATGACGTTGAAAATAATTTTATTCCATTTGCTTTAAATCTTTGCATTCTACAATCACATAAATCACAAACTCACAGCCGTTAAAATCACTCCTGTACACAAACGGTAGTGACAGCTTCGTTCTGAATCCTCATACATTGAGGTAAAGACGTGTTTACATCTGCACGCAGCAGAAAGCATCGATGTTAAGGCTCTTTTGAAAGACGTCTTTGTTTGATATCTGAGATGGTGTGACAGAAGAATGAATGAAGAAAAGAATGAGTTTAGCTCAAACACCGCAGAGGTCATGGGTTTGATTCACAAAGACAAACACTTGAGCGATTATTCATTCACACCTGTGTAGTGTTCCCCGTTTCCAATCTGACTCTCTGAGTTCTGTGACAGTATGTATGGTGTTTTTTCAGGGCAGATTTCCTTCGTAACATTCGTAACTTATTGAATGAAAACACAGTAAAACATTATTTCATAAGAAGTTTTCCAGTACTTGTTTATACTTTGTAACGCTGCTTTTGGCATCAAACACGCGCCATATTGCTTGAGAGAAATGTGTAATGAACTTCATTACATAAATGTCCTCCTGTAAGATCACAAATTTCTCTCTCTCTCGTGTTAGGTGCGGTGATGAGTTCCTCTCCCATGGACCGGTGTCTGCCCACATTTCCAGCGAGCAGATGGCCTGATGGCGTGGCGTGGGATCTCTCGCAGCCGGACGCGCTCGTGTACGTCAGGAAAAACTGCAGAAGCGCTCTTTGAAGGTGAAATGGGTTCTGAGAGGAAGGTTTAAGCGTGGGTTTGTGTCAGGTCGCAAACCTCCAAAATGGGTCACGGTCTTCTTTCGAGGATCAGATAAAAACTCAGTTGGAACCCATGACCTGTTGCAAGCACCGTGACATACCAATTCAACAAAAAGAGAACGTTTAACTCTTTGTTTGTAGAGAGCCTTTAAAGGATGAAGGGATGAGAATATCTTTAGTATTTTTGGAGAGTTTGAAGGAGTACAGAGCTGTGATACTGTCAGAAGCGGGAGTTCAAGGTTAAGGGGCGTCTGCTCTCGCGCCGGTGGCCTGACGGAGGGTCCCGTTCTGTTCTCAGCGTTCTAATAATAGTATAGCAACAGATGCATTTCTGTCTGGCCGCGGCGGGGGGCACACGCGGGGTCTGCCATCAGTACATAAACTCTCTGTAGCACAAAACATGAGAGATGTGTACCAACCGCCCGCTCGATGTGGCAGAAACCCAGTCGCTGTTTCGATCAGTGAAGATGGAAAGATTGCTGTAGAAATGGTTGTAAAAGTCATAACTATTTTTGTCCGGTGATGAGTTTAAAAAACATCTTTTGAACAAAAGAAATGTACTTCAAGGGAACTTATAGGCGTGCTGATTGTTTACTAGCACTTTTTTTGATGAAAGTATACTTTGAAGTATATACTTAGGCCCAATCCCATTTCTAGAATCGATTCTCTTTTGGTTGGAGGGGTAGGGGCCACATAGCCCTTCAAACGAAACATTTTTGGGACCTCACTTCAAACAAAGGTGCATTCAATTTTCCAACATAGCTGCTCATTCGAGTGCATATAAGCCTTTATTTAGGCTTTAATAAGGATTTAGGGGCGATTCACATTTCGCGTCTAAAACCGCGCGGAAAATGCAGGCCACGCCTCTAATTTCCATCTCGATGCAGCGCCGACGTGCCTAGAAAATGTGTGTGCCGCACCCTATTTCGCGCCAAAGACGCAAAATGTGAAGCGCCCCTTAAACAACAAATAATCATCTTGTTTATGTTCAATTTAATGTTGTGTTCAGTTTCTTGTCTTGAATACTCGGAACTTTTATAAAAATTCGCTAAATTTTGCTAATGCACCGCATTACTGATTGCACGATATAAGTGCAACATATACAACTACCAAACAGTAATTGTAACCAGGGCCAATGCAATTACGAATAGGGGGAAGTAGAACGCGCTCTGATTCCCCACCCGGACGGAGGGAGAGATCCACGGAATGCGATCACAAACACCCGGTTAGTCAAAACGCGCTTTTTCACGAAACTGATATGACTACAGCTGACAGCGGCATCTTGGAAGTTTGTGATAAACATCGCAGCCTCTTCGTAGAATCAGAGACGTGTTGTAGGGGAAGGGGCGAGGGGGAGGGCTATAAAATAGACTCGGGATTTGGCCTTTAAAGACTTCATTTTACTTTTAAGTATATCATCGTCAAAAGATTCAGTATTCAAGAATAGAGCAAATAGACTTTTCTGTCAGTATAGTATAAGGCACGTATACTCAAGTGTCTTTTAAGGATACTTCGAAGAATTACATGAAAAGTAGACTAACTTATTCTAGTTTAAGTAAGGGCAGTTGTGTTGAAAGGGCAGTAGAGTACAGAGAAAGAGTGAAGTGAGTGAGTTGGTTTGTCAGGTGTTGTTGGCAGAGGTTAATATTGAGTTCTAATAACAGGATGCAGCTGTTGGCTTCATGAATACAGGAGGTGAACTCAAAGAGCCTTTGACCACATCATCGCCCCATAAGTCTTCTCCAGCCGTCACTGCAGCGCTTTTTCACATTGTATCAGTTACAACGCACGATAACGGTTCAGTTCAGGCTACGGCACGGCGCTGGAAAACTGACTCGAGTGCCAGCTCATGTACGCACCCAGCGGGTCTGCTTTGGCGGAGAGCCTCTGTTGACCATTGTCTTATAGGTTACAACCGATCGTATATGCTGAACGGGCAGGAAACCATGAACAAATAATGTGGAAAGGGTTGCATGAAAGACAAGCTGGTGAGGAAATCAGGGCAGGTGGTCGAGCTCCGCCGGATTCCTGAGCATTGTGTGACTGTACATGAGAACCTGATCCGGCCGTCATTGATTGATCATTGCTCCACATTCCTCAGCTCTTTGAAGTCTGAGGTCTAAATCAAAGGCGAAGACCCTCCCGCAGGCTCATTGTCTTGTGTCGAGAGTGTTGGAATATGCAGAATCTGCTTAACAACATTCATTATATTGACAATCATTGTCTGCTCTTTTGTGCGTTTGGTTTTGTGGAGGTGACCCCCTGCCCTGTGTGTGATGTTTACACCACATCTCGATTGTTTCTTCTAGACTGCAGACTGACATGAAATGGAGAGGGAATGGAGACTGCCTACGTGAACAAATACTGTAGTATACTTGAGTGAATATAGTGGTATACCTTTATATTTACTATAGTAGACTGTATTATACTTTGCACTAGAATAAGTTGTTGTATTAGCTTTAGTAATTGGATAAATTGTAGCAAATACTGTAGTATACTTAAATATGTACTATGGTAAGACTCAAAAACACCAGTGTCTATGAGTTGTAGTAGTTTACTGTAGTAAGCAACATTTTTCACGTGGGAACTAATTGAAACATGGGACAAATTTCACTGATGCAGCAGTCTTTATAAAGCGAAATATTAGGCGTACTTTAAATGCAGAACTAAGACGGCCAGTAGGTGGCGTCAATTTTCCACTGAGTTAGTGAATCATTTAACCAACTGGTTCAAAACGCCAATTTGAGTCATTAACTCGTCCGAGTCATTCAAAACACACATTCATTTAGGAGATAAACACCGCGAAATATTAATGGTAGAATATTAATGTGCATATGCAACTTTAACTACGGTATACTACCGTTTCAAAATAGAGAGGCATCGCGGGTATTTTGAAGCCTTAGCATCGCGATGCTACCGTAGCACCGGTACACCGTGCAACCCTACAGTTTACTATGCTAGTAAAATACTAAAGAATACTACCACGTTTTTTTCAAGTGTGCGAAATCAAAAATGGGGTCTCAAACATTTCTTCACGCTGTCAGACTGACAGATCGCGGAGGGTTCGTGGTGTCCGTGCCGACCCTCCCCCAACCCCAGACGCTAGCCTCGCGGCCCCCGCACATCTGGAACAGGAGCTGTCGGCGTTTATAAATAGGCGCTTTAGGGCTGTGCCCTGTTAACCTGTGTTCCGGCAGAGCCTCTCATGCCCTATTTATCTGCCGAGCACACTCAGCTGTCTGGATTTCTCCAGTCTGCACCTGGGGCCCCTGGGGGCCGGCACGAGGACGTGCCCAAGACCTGATTACAGGACGGCTTGGGTATCTACAGAGATCTTTTGCTGTCTGCCGAGACGGGTTAAGAAGTGTTCATCCTTTAGAGTGATAGTGCTGCCGTAAATGTGTGTTCATTCAGACGGTGACTTCTGTGCTGAATGTTTTTGATAGTTTTATGCACTTGGCAGACGCTTTAGCCAAAGTTACTTATTTGTGTTTCCTGACATCAACCCACAACCTTCTTCTTGCTGACCAGTGTTGGGTGTAACTAATTACTTTTCCCTTTAAAAAAGTTAAGTAAGGGATTACTCTTATTTTTTCTGTAATTGAATTAAAGTTGTTTAAGATGTTATTGAACTAAATACTGTGTAATGTATTCAATAGTGTAATTAAAATTCTAAGTGTAACTTTAAAATGCATGCATTAATGTATCATTCTCACATGTGTAATAATTTGGTCAGTTAATAATAATACTTTATGTAGTTTTAGGTTATTTATTCGAATGAATAAAAAGAGTCGTTACATGTCTATCCTTGAATCACTTAACTAATCAAGGTTGATATAGAAGATATAGAAAGTAAATTGTAATAAGTAATAAAAAATTTTTTTGGAGAGAGTCATTTGTACAGTAATCTAATTACTCTACTGAACATGTAATTAGTAACTAGTAATTCATTACTTTTTCAGAGTAAGTTACCCAACACTGTTGCTAACGCAACGCTCTACCAGTTGAGCAAAGACCGAGCTATTAAAATAAATAAAAAAAGTAATGTAGAAAAAAAATTGCCATTTAATATTGTGTTGAAAATAAGCAGTGAGGTAACTTATCTAAACATTATTTTATCTGCCAAATCATAGTCAATGTTGTGTTACCAAAATGTTACAATGGTTAAACATTAACTATAAAGCAGGAAATTACATCACAGAGAGATTGCAAAAATTTGATAGACGCTGATTTGTTATTGACACGCATATAATCATTCAATAGAAAACAACAACACAAACCTGAGCCACTCCTGAAGAAAGTCAGAAGATGAAGACATTTATCTTGTTTTTATGTTGTTGTTTTCTCTCTTTAGGACAATTGTGCAGAAACAGACCCGTGAAGATTAAGAAGACGAGGATTAAATATGGATCACAGGAAGGTGATGTCATGAGAATCAACATAAAGCTGCAACCCATTTTACTCATGATGACGTGTGACACATTTCTGAGAGAACTTTAATGAGGACAAAATGTAGGGCGGGGCTTAATGCTATCTGTAGGCCGTGAGAAATCGATTGGTTGGTGAAGAGTGGTCTCCGTATGATTGGACGGTTAGAGGAGATGAGCTGGAAACATCAGATGAGAGAATCAGAAAATATGTTAGTGGTGTTTAGTGTTGACTATCAGCTTTAATGTCATGACCTTCAGCAGCAGTGTTGTGTGGTTCAGAGGACTGTTCGTGTCGAGCGCTGTGTTTCCAGCCCCAGCGGTGGTCTCGGCCGGCCGTCAGACTGTCCTTTGGGGTGAGGTAGTAGGTTGTATAGTTGTGGGGTGATACACTTCCTGTTAGATAACTATACAACTTACTGTCTTTCCTGAAGTGGCTGTAATATCTTCATCATCCTCGTCATCACGCCGGGCGGATGTAAAACATGTCAGCAGCCTTAAAAAAGAACCTCATCACTGAAACAACTTGATTCCTCCTTGAACGAAACGACTTACACGTGTGAAATGTGCAATTGGTTGGCGAGTGGCTGGATTTATAAATGAATTCATAAACGAATGGCTGAATTATGGGATGGTTTTGTGCACTCCTGATGTTCGTACAGGGTGAGGTAGTAGGTTGTGTGGTTTCAGGGTAGTGATTTTGCCCCATCAGGAGGTAACTATACAACCTACTGCCTTCCCTGGAGGGCAGCGACACAGCCACTGACCGTCAGCAGAGGACGATGACATCATCGCTTCCAGATGGATATACATGGTACATTCAAATGATCACTAGCACTATACTGAATTGTTTAAGGTAAGTTTATTGTGGTCAAGTCAAAGTGATGAAATCTTCTCATAAAAGTCCATGTTGGTGTATAAACTCTGCAATAAAACGGTGAATAAATAGTGTTTGTGTTGTGTCATTTTTATTAGCCTGCACTACCTGATAAAAACAAGTGATGGAAAAAGTGCAGGAATCCTGTGTGGCAGATAAACTCAAAGCAGATATAGTGACTAACAGCTACAGTATGCAGTATGCAGCATGCACACTACACCACACTACACTACACATGAAGGTCATGTTAAAAGAAATCTTATCAGCCTTGAGATGGGATCAAATTCAAATGATTCACGTGTATATTTTGTCCTGTTGCAGACCGAAGTGTTGCATTTAAACATTAAAAATGTTTCAGATTAATTTCGTCTTTGTTGGTCGAATCGTTTTTTTAAAGTTACATCGAATAAATTAAAACCAATATTCCTAAACAAAGGGGGAAATAAGGAATTGTTTTTAATTTCCAAGCAAGCTGGTGGTCAAATCCGTATCTCTAAAATAACATGTATCTGTGTTTATGTGGGATATATAAACTGCAAGGAGCACGTGCTGCCTTCACGTGCTCTCGGAAATGCTGTAATTCCCACTTCAACCCGGAAGTAACGTCCGGATTTAGCAGCATTAAAAGTATTGAGTAACATTAAAACCTGGATGTCACTAATGATTTAGTAGCATTAAAAGTATTGAGTAACATTAAAACCTGGATGTCACTAATGATTTAGTAGCATTAAATCATTACACGTATATGCTAACATTAAAGAGCACGGTTCCATACATTATTTCCGGGTTGAAGTTGGAATTATCACATTTCCGAGAGCACGTGAAGGCACAAAACACTTATAATCTGACATGCGCTGTGTCTTTGTTAGTTATTCAGAATGAAAATGTGTAGAGAAACGTGCTAGAAAAAGTCAAACCAGTTTAAAACGAAAAGCGACAGCTGCGTCAGCATCTCACACACCCTGTAATGAGCTCAGTGTTTGGACCAGAAACATCTCATTTCATTTGTTAAAACCCGTTCACAATAACACACGTGATCATTTTTTGGTAAGTTTAAAACAACCTTTGTACAATATTAAAGCTTTTCTGTCAAATGTCGCTGAATTGCATGAATGTGAAAGTGCTGAGCTGGTAGATGTCTGTGCCAACAGCTGCAGGTCATGAAAACAGATCACATGACTCCCTCTACTGGTCATGTTGGTGTACTTCACACATATTTTACAAATCTATATAAAGGTCTCTTCAACAATTCAATATTCCTCCTAATGACATTAAATGACAATTAAATGTCTGTCATTAGAGTTTGAGAAGAGATGTCAACAGCGTGTCAAACTGAGCTCAGATTGGGCAAGTCTGCAATTAATAGGCAATATTATTGAAGATCTCAATATGAACGACATTTACTCAAATCCAGATGATTTCACCTCAAAAAGACACAGACGCAGACGACAGAGAATAGCACTGATTGATTTTCAACATGTCTTTCTCTCTGAAGCTTTCAGAAGTTTGTTTTTCCAGCTGTGTGCTTCAGAAGTGCTTTGCCAAACAAACTGATCGTTTAACAAACATTTTGTTCTGCACCAAATGTTTGCTATTCTGTTTCTTAAAATCTTTTCCACGACTGTTCTCCGATGTGTCTAAAACACAACGTTTTTAAGATCATTATTTTGCCTTTATTGACTTTCAGAATTTGTCATTATTTACAGAATCTTTAATATGTGTTTCTTCTCGGTTGATTTTGGTTTTAAAACTACAAGTAACAAACAGAAAAATGACACTTGCAAGTTCATGAATGGTGCGATCCTAATAATTCTTTTTTTTGCGTTTTGAAAACTTTGCAGAGGGTCCAGTGTACAAGGTTGGCAAACGTGAATGTCTCATCCAACTTAAGATGTCATTGTGTTGCAAAAGCACTTTGAGGAAATCCTCAGGGCTCACGGTTGAGAAATCTTCCGGACATAAATTTCAGCTTTGCAATGAAATCATCCCCAGAGGGCAACAGGGAGGGAGACGGGGCAGATTTCAGGGTGTGTTGTAACAGAGCGCGTGAAGGAACAAGGTGAAGTCCTTTCCTCTGGAGAAGCTCCAGGAACGGCTGCCAGACCAGAGCTCTGAGTCCATCACGAGGCACCGGGTGCTGGCAGGAACACAACGGCCTCTGGAGGGCTGGAGATCTCCCAAAAATCTGAAGAACACGCTTGACCCTCAGGAAGCATTTTGATCATTTATAATCGGCACTGCAGTGGATTGAAACAGATTCAGTGCAGGGAATGAACATTACATTATGAATATTTGTCAGTCTGCCTGACCTATATTTTCTCTTTTTTTTACTTAGATTTATTTGTATTGTATTTATTTTACTGTTATTTTCTATACTGCAATAACTGCATTGCATATCAATGTCAATCTGCATTGCAATATTGTTAAGGATAACATCTACAATGTCATATTGTATTGCATTAGGCCTATTTTACTGTAGAATAGAAAATTGCATTATAACATATGCAATGGAAAAACGTGATTTTCACGTTTGATTTTATTAATCCGTATTCATAGTTTTTTTGGCATCGCTTTATAATTCTTTCGCGTTATAATGACTGTATGTACTGTACTGTCAGACACGCAGTTATGTCCTCAAAGTCCTTCCAGCACTTCTGTCATGTCACGTACTGGCCATCATCCACAGAACACGATGAGCGCGCAGGTTAGCGGGCGTCCTGCCGCGCTCTGATTGGCCCAATGCTGAGGTGTGTCGGGGGGTGTGCGCGTGCGTCCCCGCGTCATGACGCAATTTCCGGGAGGCGAGCGCAGTACTTTGACAGCGGCGGAGCTGCTCGACGGCTGCACGCGCACGCGATGTTAATATACGCGATATAAATGCGGTTTGCTCGCGCTGACAGCGACGCCAGCAGCGCGCACGCACGCACGCACCGGGACGCGATGTTTGACGCGCGCTGACTTCTGCGACTCAAGGTGAGATGAATCTGATGTTTGTTGTGTCTGAAGATCTGATCTGAGGTCTGATCGCGGGCCGAAGACTCACATCTCTCACTCGAACTGTTAATGAAATTAACACTGAAGTAAACTAGTATTCTGCAATGTTAACTAGAGCAAACTGATACACTTTGTAATACTCTACTAATATTTACTCCTGCAAAGTCTAGTAAACTTTAGTGTTGTATAGTATTCTGTGCTATAACCAGTACATTTATAAACTGTATTAAATGCTGTAGTATACTCCAATATTTACGTTACATTGGCAAAGGCTGTCGTGTACTCTAATATTTACCTCAGTAAACTCTACTATACTACAGTAGTCTGTGCTCTTCATTGTAAACTGATCATCTGTACTAAATGCTGTAGTATACTATACTCACAATATTTACTCTATTAAACATACGCAAAGGCTGTAGTATACTCCAATATTTAGGTTACATTCGCAAAGGCTGTCGTGTACTCTAATATTTACCTCAGTAAACTCTACTATACTACAGTATTCTGTGCTCTTCATTGTAAACTGATCATCTGTATTAAGTGCTGTAGTCCACTCATATTTACTCCTGTAGTAAACTAGTACATTAAAGTATTCTGTACAGTTAACGGTAGCAAATGATTGTACTCTAATAGTTACTCTATTAAACTTTAGTAAGGCTGTAGTGTACTCCGATAATATCTCTAGTATACTGTAGTAAATCGTTAGTATACTGTGTAGGTGTTAACTAAGTATAGTAAATTGATCAAATGTAGTACATACCTGCAGCAAACTTTAATATGACTATAGTATGGTTCATGGACACTGCAGTGTTTGGGAATTTTGCGACAGTTTAGTATGCTAAAGTATTTTCCATGTGGTTTATGTGACTTTATATAATGTCATTTCCATTATTTATTGGTTGTGATGGAAATTGTACTGGTTTTAATGGCTCATAATGGCATCTGTATAATGGAAAGCATCATTGAGGGTTTTTTCAGTAGGGTATTGCGTGGATTATAATGTGTGTCTACGTTGTTTTTATATTGTTTCTATTTGAGAAATAGTACGTGACCGGTGAGGATGTGTCACATTGTGTTTCATGCCAGTTTGAAGTCATGCGTGACGTTCAGGAGGTCTGTGGTTACAGATTGACAGAGAAATCTGTGTATGATCACAACAAGCAGGTTTTGAAGGTTTTATGAGGATAGCAGCGTGTCTTGACATTATCGACAGATGAAGGAGTTAATATTGTGTTGTTAAAGCGAGTGTCTTTTGCTGTATCAGCTGTGCTGTACGCGTGTTGTGTTTGGCACGCTTTCGTCTGCGGTTTACACGAGGGTCTCAGCGTCCCGCAGGCGTCTGATCTGTCCTATGACACATGCCTTCTGCACATGAAGTTATATTCACAACACATGTGCTCATGTTTTATCAGAATAGACCAGGATTTCCGTTTCATTTATTTGTCCGACTGGTTTCAGTGCTGTTCTCAAAACTCCAATCCTCTCACAGTGAGTGTTCTGCGTGTATGTTCCGCACGCACACGTGTGCAGATGTGTGTGTGTAATTTATATGACACGCATGCAGGAGTACCTGTCGTGTCCCGGAGCCGTCGGCTGCAGGAATGTTGTTGGGTGTTTCCATCTCAAGCTCTTATAACTGACCCTTTACAAGTGTCCGTCCTGATCTGAATTAGAAACACTCGACGCCCCTCACAAGAGTTGTGTAACCCCATACGATCTGTGAGGGTCTTTGAGTTCACGTTGTGTCGTCATGCTTCTGTTGACCCGTATGTTTAGTACACAGAAAATCAGAAAGTAAAATCCACTTTAATGTCGATGTATGTGAACGATGTAGTTACGCCTTAAACCTAAAGGGTGTTTCAGGATTGACATTTTAATGGCCCTCATTAACTTTGACACAGAATCCAGAGTCACACCGGATCAAGTTGTTTAAGTGTGAAAAGCTCAGTTTTGTCCGAACAGAGTAAATCCAGTGAAACTTCAGTACAGCACATGTTAGATTGTGTTTGTGGAAAATAACCAAACCTTCACACGTGTCAGAACATGTTGAGCTACCGTCATCTGTGTCTCTAAATGTTTTCTCTCTCTCTCTCTCTCTCTCTCTCTCTCTCTCTCTCTCTCTCTCTCTCTCTCAGGGATTGATGAGAGTGTTTGGAATATGAAGTACTGTTCCTCATGGGTTCTTCAGTAAATGTGAATAGAGAAGGTTCTCTGTATTTCCCTCAAACAGGACTTTCAGGTTTGTTGAGCGGCTCTCTGTTGTTAAGACCTGTTTGTGTGTGCTTAAATCCAACCGTCAACATCAACACGTATGTTCTACGAGAGACGTCAGTGATCCTCTCAGGGTTTCTGGGTACACAGTAGTACCACTTTATTGCCGCTGTACCTAAACCTCAAAACACCAGCAGTGCTTCAGTGTTTGTCTAATGGTTGTGATTGGTCGGTTTTTCCTACAAATTCTGCATTTTATTTTATTACATGCATATACGAGTGCAGAAAACTTATACTGATGTTATTAAAACATATTTGATGCATCTTTCAGCGCCATTATTATTTACATGCTTAAAGGCAATGTTGACATTTCGCCGTTGAAGAAAGCTGCAGAAAAACACTTTTTAAGCATGACACATACTAGTAAATCCTGCTTAAAGTGCTTACAGCTTTCACAGCAGATGATAAGAAGAATGAAGCGCACCGCTAGTTATCTCTTCATAGAAAACGTGTAGCCGAATAAAAAAACGAGTCGCAGATAAAAACTAAATCGACACAAATGTTTATGCGTTTTAGGAAAGCCAAACAGAGTAGGTTTAGAATTGGGGTGGAAAATAACGTCTTTACAACATAGTGACAACATACTAAAGCAGCTCAACCAGAGTGCATGTCTTTTTTGTGTATATGATATAAATATATAAAATAATATAAATGAGTGGAATTGTGATGAAGAAACGTGCCGTACTGCCCACAAACTGTTAGTTGTAGTTCTGTTGTTCTGTAGTTTGTAACTTTATGCTCATAGTACAGCAACACTACACACTAAATAAAGTTGAAAATGTCAAAAATCTGACTGGCAGACACCTAGCAGAACCACTTTATTTTCAGTGTTCGAGGTTTAAGCACAGTAGAGTTAAATCGCATGCAGTACAGGATTTTACTGTACATTTTGTAGAATGAGTGAGATATTTACGATATCGACTAAGTTAGTTGATTTAGATGTAATGTTCAAAGGATGTGGTTTTCATGCCGTCGTTTCAACACGAGTACATCAGAATCTGTTTAGTCATATTAATCAAGTGATTTCATTTCCTCTTGGACGACATCACTTGAATGACTGATTGAGGAATGATTTAAAATCATCTTCACACGTCCTGATGTTACTAGTGTTAGTGTGCCGTCTTGCTGTCACTGGGTTTAAGTGTCTGGTTTTGTTGAAAGCTGCGCACGCACGCACACACTAGGTAATGTTCTCTGATAGCACACAAACATCTGGCAGATGTCTATTGGATGTCTGTATTTACATCCGAAAAACATAGTTTGCTCATCTGCAATACGTCTCGGAGACGTCTGTAAATGAATGTGAATGTGAAACTGCTCTTTCTTAGATGTTTATCAGATGTTTTAACACAGCAGATGTTTTCCAGATCTTTAGCAGACATCTTACAGACGTCGTACGTGTGCTAGCTGGGTTATGTGCCGCGTCGCAACCAGAAACGAGACCCATCGAGCTGGAGCGTGAATCTTTTCTGGACCTTAAGGACCGTCTATAAAGTCCCACAAACATTGAATCGGATCACGTGTGCAGACTCTGAGGGCTGTTGTTGTGATTTTGCATGTGTTGTTCTGACTTTAATCCTTCTGGAAATAAATGAACACATTCGGCTTCTTTTTTTGACAATAGTTTCTGCTAATACGTTCAATTAACGATGAAAAATGTTTGGAGAAATGTCTCAGAGAAAATAAGTTTGACGTTTGGACGAGCAAATGCTTCTATGTCCTAAGAACATGAGACGGCTCAAAAAGTGTCAATGTGTAGGTGTGCAAATTGCAATAGTTTGCATTTTAGTTTTAAATGAATAGACACTGTTGCATAGTCAAAGTTTCAGGTGGATGCAGATATAGTGATACTTTTATGCTTTTAAACATTGTATTATTGTATATCGCATTATTTAGAAAGTTACATATCACATTTTTCCATTGTGTAGCCCTAGTTTGAGTCATTCCTGATATATTCATCCAGTGACAAAGAAGATTAGAAGAAGACCTGTGAAGTAACGCATCAAAGCTTTCAGACAACCTTTTTCTAAAAAGCACAGACAGTGTTATGTGTTGTCGGTGTTGTGTTATAATTCTGTGTTAATCTTCTCTATTCATAATGCTGAGGGCAGAATCTATCATTGATTCTCTAAGCTTGTCCTTGAGCGTCTCACAGCCCGCCCTGAAGATAATAACTAATCCAATCTATTCTTACTGTCGTTCAAACCTTATATTTATATATAAATGAACCTAACATCATTTTAGGCCTTAAATCAATTTGAACATAATCTTTCTGTTATCTGCATCCTCCTAAAACTTGGACTCTACATCATTTTTCAAAGTACTAAGATCATTCACCAAATATATAGTGCAGCCCTGCTACTTTACTTGATAAATAAATATGGAGTCAGATGATGACATTGCCACAAGAAATCCTCAATGTTTAGACATTTGAAAGAGTTGGGGCCCTATCATACACCCGGCGCAACGCAAGTGTTTTTGCTAGTTTCAAGCCGACGCAGTTCTCATTTTCCCGTCCTGCACTGCGTTGTTTAAATAGTAAATGCATTTGCGATCATTTGTGCGCCTATGGGCGTGTTGGTCTAAAAAAGAGGTGTTTTCAGGAGCATTGTTGGGGCGTTGCTATTTTGAGGAACCGAAAATAGACTGCGCCATAGACCCACTCAAACCATGGCGCAATGTTTTTTTTTATTTAAAGAGCGAGTTAGTAGAAAATGCGCCTCTGGGCAGATCCACAACGCGCTTTCACTTTATTTATTACACAACAGCAGCACACAAACATGCCAAATATAAAAACAATGTAAAAGATGATTATTGTGAACATAAAGATAAAAATCCGGCTCTTGCAAAGTCCGGCGTGTAAATAGCAAATCCGCCATGGCTCGAGCGCAACTGGCTCTTCAAGGGAATGAGCGATGAGACTTTGATTGGTTAACTGCACGTTATGCCCAAAAAACACCCATTACTCATTAAGAGAATAAGGACAACCCGTTTAGACCATGTTAACTAGCAAAAGTGGAATGGACACACCCTGAGTGCACCTGCACCCTGCGCTTTAGAACATGCGCTTAGATCGTGAAAATAGGGCCCTTGATGTCTAAATGAATGATATGATCATATCACCTCACGGTTGTTGTGCATGCACTGGCGTTCTGCAGCTGGCCGGTGTCTGTGTTGGAAATATCCTGGCGTGTCGCCCGGGGTCTCTGTCCACCGGCCGTCCTGCAGTAGTGTCGAGGACCGCATGTCTGTGCCAAGACAAGATTAGAAGAACGGCTCGTCCTGGCCGTTTGGTTTAGTAAGTTGTCATCACAGTCGTGTAGCGGTGCACGTTTAATAGGTTCACGTTACATCCCAGACCTTTGTTTATTTGTTGCCATCCTACGTAAACGTGATCTCATTTATTATTATATGTGTGTTCTGGTGCCCGTTCACTGTCTGTTATCCGTTATAAATTATTTGTAATTTAATGTCAAATAAATGTTCAATACCCTGCAGAACGTCAGATGCTGTCTGTTTACAAAAGTGGAAAATGTCGCTGTCTGTGTCTAAGCCATAAAAACACTTATTTAAACAATGAAATGTTTTTTGATCGTGTGTTTATTAATTCTTCAGCTGGATTCATTTTGGTTCCATCATTTTGTTGTCTTCTTCAAGCAATGCACAAATGAAAGTCTATATAACAAAGAAAGAGTGTGTGAGTTGTTTTATGTTATGAAACCATGTCCTGTCAAAATCAATCTCTATATCGTCTCTGGTTCTGTATAACCTTGAACTGAACAACATTTCTATGTAATTATTTAAGATTTAGGCAAAGTTTTCACTGTATGACGCTTAACAACTTTGTAAAATGTGTTATTTTCAAATGTCTTGGTAAAAACAACAACTTTTTACCATCGAACACAAAATGTTTTTAGGCAATTTTTGTCTGTGTCTGCTTGCTTTTTTATCTGCCTGTGTCTTTCTTTCCTTTAATCTGTCGTCATCTGTATTATTTATGTTGCTGAACCAAACCTGAAAGGAAGAATGAATTGTTTTTATTAAATACTATGTGTTTAAGGGCTGTTGGAAACAAAATGTTTCCTTTCCTACTTGGTAGGTGTACAAGAAGTTCCTTTAGAACAAATTGCCATGGTACTTTTTTGAAAATACCGTGGAGAATTTATAAGTTATTATCACCTAGTACCATGATATATCTCAAATTATAACGCGGCTCGTTGGAATGCTTGATTCTGATTGGCCAGTCGTGACATTTGCTGGCTCGTTATTCCCAGATAACAAACTCTCAAAACTAACAACACACGGTAACCTGGATGCAGCAAATCATTTTGACAGGTTTTTTTGACAAATTAAATCTAAATATGTCTTTAAAAAACCAAATTGCCTTTTCGTAACGTTTGAGCGTCTTTCTTACCTTAAAACCCGAAAGCAAACGGCTTTTCCTCACGAAAGGTCTGCATTCGGTATAAAATGAGCTAATAAAATATCTCTTATTCACATTTCATGTCCAGTTTTATCTCATGTGGATGATAATGTACAAGATAATGTACAAGACCTTATTTCTGCGATAACAACCGGCTGCCTGTACATTATCTCTTACGTACCATGGTATTAGCGTCTGATATCAGATTCCTGTACAGTAGTAGAGTTAAAGAGTGTTGCTCTTCTGTCATACACCTGCTGATGTCATATCTAAAGTCATGTGATCTTTTAGCCCCCAGATGAACAGTTTGCCCCCCCCTTGTGTAATAATAAAGCAGTGTAGCATTGTGCGTATGAAACCCTCAGAATGACACTTCACAGACATGCATTCATCTTCAAGGTCTCTGTAAAGATCTCGTGACCTCGTTCTGCTCTCTCAGTATTTGCCTCTCTGTGTCAGACCGATGTAACGCAGACATCAGATAAGAGTATTATGGGTGAACTTCACCACATTTATTGCTGATAAAGATACAATTGGAAGGAAAGCAGACAACACATCGCTTTGAGTCGGGCTTATATCTGAAAGCTGTTATTATTAAACATTTCTGACTGTAGCGTCAGATGATATTATGCAGTTTTCTACAATCAATGACATTAGTTGTTTCAATTCTAATGATTGATTGATATTCCTGCCATGACACATGTTCACTTGTCTTTTCATGCAGGCTGATGTGTGATCTGCGCTTCGTTCCCGCCCGCCTGTTCGGTAGACATGGAGAGCCACTACAATCCTCCGTCACCGCTGGACGACTCCGTGCTGGACAGTCCTCTGTGCCAGGACTTCATCGGTGGGATGGAAGATCTCCAGGACATCTCTCAATCCATCGACGAGGACGCTCTCAGCTCCTTGGAGGTGACGGAGAACCAGTCGTCAGGTCTGGGATCAGGTTCGGAGAGTTCCACCGCGTTAGGTACGAAACACATGACAGGAATGACAGAAATCTGCCGGAGTGTGTTCAGATACGCAAACAAGTTTTCCGTCATTTTACGAGAGCTAAAAATCAGGTTTGTGTAGATGCGACCTCAGGCGTTGTGGATTGAGCGAACAGCATTTTTGGAGAACGCAATAAGCTTCACGTTCCTGTATTTTAAACCCGAGACAAAGTCAAATCTGACAAACATGTTTGAAGGTGATATCACGGAAATGTTTTTGATCCAGGTGATCCAGGTGAACTGGATTTCTTGTAATTGTTTTGGATAAACAGATTTCAAGGTTGAGTTCAATTCACATTTGTTTGTATTGCACTTTCACGATACGGTTTCCAAGCAGCTTTACAGAAAATTCTTCCTGGGTTCTTTCAAAAATGTAAAGATTTGAAAATGATCACATTTATTAATATTTGTCATGTTTCATTGTGTATTCTGATTCGATAACAAAATGGCAGGTCTTGAAATCCACTTTCGGTCTCATTGTAAGTGTCTTCACGTGTTTGTTGTAGATGCACTGACCCCAGCGTCCAGCCCGTCGTCGGGTGTGTACGGTGGCCCGGCGGGACACGATGAGTTCACCTCCGGCTCTCTGAACCTGGAGTGTCGCGTGTGTTCTGATCGAGCGTCTGGATATCACTATGGAGTTCACGCCTGTGAGGGCTGTAAGGTGAGTGACACCTCTCCACCCTGATCGCACACAAACATCTGGCAGACGTCTCCATTTACATCTGCAAGACATAGTTTGCTCATCTGCAATACGTCTCGGAGACGTCTGCTGTCAGATGCCGTATAGACCTCTAGATGTCTGTAAGATGTTTATGATTTAGAATGGATGTAAAACTGCCCTTTCTAAGATGTTTAGCAGATGTTTTTACACAGCAGATGTTTTCCAGATCTTCAGCAGACGTCTTGCTTACTCACAGACGTTAGCTGTTAACGGATCCAACACAAAACTATAAATGACTTTACACAACAGCGTTCTGAAAACGTTTCTCTCTCTCTCTGGGTGTCTGAGGTCATGGAGGACTCATGTGTATCATGTTTTCCTCTCATATCTGTGTCTAAAGGAACAGTTGGAAACAAACATCACAGTCATAATATTGTCGAGCAGAAAACAGGCCACAGGTCTTACCACAAACCATCTGATTTTATTCTTTCGACTCTTGACAGCAGCGCCGCTAAAGAGCAGCCGGATCTAATTGTGTGCAGTTTCAACGTGATTTAAAGCGATATTGGTTTTTACAGAGAAATTATTATTTTATTTCTATTATTTATTTAGATGTTAAAATATATATGATCAAGCTTCCTCGAAGCGGGCCCGGGTGTAACTAAGGTTACATAAAGGTCATGTGATGCATAGCCTTAAACTTATCATCTAAAATATCATAAATATTTATATATTATATTAAAGCGGGCGTAACACACATGGTTTCTGCCAATCTCACAAAAATCTTGAGTATCTATAGAGTAGTATTGCATACTTCGTATCTTCTAAGAGTATTTAGTTTGATCACATTTATAAAAGATAGACGCAGCTTTCCGATTGTTTCCGAAAACATACGGCCCGCGTGCAGGGGGGAGGGGTAGGCTGAACTAGAGCACATTGCCATCAAAACACAGACATCAGTTTCACTCACCGCATGCGGTTCATGTCCGGCATCTTTTAGCGCTGGGACGGCTCCATATATCAGTTTCAAACCATCTCCAAATCCAGCGTTATATCCGCAGTTTATATAACATTCATCACCCAAATGTAGTGAACAAACAAACACCTGAACTTTACAAACGTATGCTCTCTGTCTCCTGCACACAAGTGAAAGTGACGTTCTCCTGCTCTCCTTGCGGCCGCGTGCTTTTCCGGGAGAATTGTCCAATAAGGGACTAAGAAATGTATTTCTCTGCTATCTCCATGCGTCTACAATTTAGACAATACGTAACTTAAGAATAAACATTCAAGCCAGTTGCGATATGCACATTTGCCTTATTCGATTATTTCAGATAGTTTACAGCCCTGGTTTATTATTATACTCATTTATCTTTGATTTATTATCTTTTAAGATGTTTTACACATACGTGTCATGTATGTTGCACAGATATTAAAAGCAGAAGTAGACGTCTGTCAGTAGTCTCATCTGATGCTCGTGATGTGTCCGCTCACTCGCTCTCCTCCATCGGGAGGACACCCCAAACGGTCATGTCCTCATCTCAACCTCTCCTCCTCCTCTGCTCCATATCGCTCCATCTGATCTCGCTTTCGAAACTGCAGGAGTGTTTCTGGGGACAGAATGGCTCAACAGAAGTGAAGCAACATGGACTGGTTTTTATGAGCCGCTCTTGCTGAATCGCTGCTTGTCTTCATCACTCAGTTAGATTGCACAAGTCACTGAATTTCATGCGTTTACGGCCCTCTTTTTGTGTTTTTACCGTTCATACCACGGTAAATATATTCTGCATGGCTAATAAAAGGCATTTAGCTGTTGTGTGTCCACAAGTGTGTATATTATACTATATTATACTCAGGCTTTTAAATAAACTATAATTTCTAAAAAAAGAACATTATTGGCTATTTAAAAAAAAAGCAGCTTTCATATTGCGGCAATTGCTGAAACATTTATCGCTGTTTATTTGCATTATAATCGCGGTATTGTGTTTTATTCTTTTCGTTTCTTGTTCTTTCTTTTAACAAACAGATAAAACTTCGATATTCGCATTTATTAAATGTATACACAACAGGTTCAGACAAATTAACATGAAAAATACAACTGTAAAGAACAATAACAGAGAATCAAAACATTTTCGGCACTGGCAAGTTTTAGTTTAGATTCAAATGAAAAACTTTTCCAGCAAAAATAACTTTTTTTTTTTTTTACATTATTGTGATGTAAAATGATTCGTACAGCAAGAGCTTGATACAGGTTTTAGTCGTACCGTCCAGTTCTAAAATTAGCGTTGTGTTCCTCATGGCTAAGATGGTCATACCCTGTTCTATTTTCAATGTTTGTCACCACGCCTGGAAGCCAGAATGAACATGATGTATGAATGTGTTGCCAAACCATCCAGAGAAACGTCTGCTTTGCATTGTGTACATCAGTTTCTGGCCGGTTTCATACTGAACTCATAATAGAATCAACTGTCTTTAAAAAGAACGCTGCAGATACGGATATTTGACACGAGTGATGTGTGTCATTGATTGTTTGTGTTCTTCTGGCAGGGTTTCTTTCGCCGGACCATTCGCCTTAAACTGGAGTACGACAAGTGTGAACGCCGCTGTAAGATCCTGAAGAAGAACCGGAATAAGTGCCAATACTGTCGCTTTCAGAAGTGCCTGTCGGTGGGCATGTCTCACAACGGTGAGCGGTGCTTCTTATGTCGCCAAAATGGGAATAAAAATCATCACAGTTTTTTTACATCTTTACTTTACCAGAACGTTGCTTAAAGGAAACCCATGTGTTTAGATACATTTTATGCTGGGTTCACCCCAAACGTGAATTAAAACGTGACATCAAGTCAATGCAAAGACGCGAATAGACGCAATGATGCGAATCAGGCAGCGTGATTGCCGCGCCTCTTTTGCGCAAGTTGAAAAGTTTTAACTCGAGCGAGGAATTTGCGCAAAGAGCTCATTGACACCTGCTGTAGACGGTCCGGATTCGAGAAGACACTCCCCGTCGCGTGATGTTTTTCGCGTCAAAATAACGAACTGTTCCCGCGAGTAATAAAAAGCGCAAAACGCGATTGTTCACGTTGGGTGTGAGCATAGCATAAGGAGGGTTAGATTTGACTTCTTTTTCGAAGCTGCTAGCGTCTGCTTTACATGATAATCCTATGGAGTAAACCGTGTTTTCAAAAAACGTCCTGAGCGCTTTTTCAAACGCCAGCGCCGGCGTCTTTTTCTGCAGCTCAAAGCTTCTTTGAGGTTGAAAAAGTTCTGATAAAAACGGCCTACGTCAAGCTCCTTTTTCACAGCTAACCAATGACAGAGACCTGTCGTTTCCATAACAACCTTCGAGGAACGTAATTGGTCGAGAATGCTCAAGTTCGAAAAATACAATCGGTGGCTGAAACGCCCTGTTGGAGCATAGTTATGTATAAATGTAAGTTTAATTTTCACTTTCAACAACTTCTGATTGCATAAAAATGTGATTAGTTATTCCAAAGACGCTCTTTGTTTATAATGCAAATAGACTTCTGTTACGCTGCCAACCGTTATCTGTTTCTCTGGGCTGTCTTCGTGCACAGATGCTGCCTCCGAAGTCATGGCCTTTGTCTACTTTTTCTTGTCAAAAAAGAAGTCAAGTGTGAACACGGCCTAAGACTGCAAATTAATAGACATAATAGAATAGAGGCATTATTAAATAGTTACAATAAAACATAACAACGGAAATGTAAGTGAGATCAGAAATCTGTTTAGAAATAGGAATCTAGATGAAAGGAAATGTAATCAAGTGTAACTCTTTACAGTATAAAGGGAATGTTGTCATGAGGTGTTCACACAAAGATTATTACGGTGTGAAGTATATACAGGATGTGCAAATATGACAAGTACTAATATAACTTGATCACACAGGTTTGGCTGTTTTGTCTTTGACCTCTTCACTGTGAGTCTGTCATAGATTGCCTTGTTTTTAAAGTCTGACTAGCCCTCCGGCTAGCTCTCATCTCACACAGAATGTGCTGATACGACTCTGACGTCACAGAAACTCTATATGAGGGTGACCTTTGACCCCTGGACAAATACACATTCCTCAGAGCCACGGAGGGTAAAATTAGCAGATCCGGAAAGAGTTCTGTGGTGTCGGGCAAACGAGACATTAAAGCCAAAAATCCACACCAGTTTAATCAAAACAGAGTTGATGGAGTTCTCGGTTGTGTCTCAACTTCGTCTCAAATTTTGCTCATTAGAAGAAAAGAAGAAACAAATTAGAGGATATTCGAGATAATGTACAGACGCTTTAGGGTGTCTGACACAAGCTTACATGTAAATATCAAGTGTCCACGGCACGCTTGCTTTTGTCTCTTCAGATATTGCACAAATGTGGTTTCTGTTGTAATGTGTTGAAAAGTCAATTGAATGCCCACCGTTGACACCATTTGAACACGGTCCAGTTTGAAATGTGTGTTTCTCAATTCCTCTGAGTGAGTTTCTACAGCACCAGACATCAGAATCTGACATCTGGAAACAGCGCTCTTGGCTTTCAGCAGATGTGACTCGGCACCCAAAAACCACCCTCGTGTCTTTCTTTCTTCTGCAGAACACCACAGCAGATATTTTGAAGAACGTTGATAATCAAACACCGAACTCCATTGACTTCCATTTTATGAACACAAAACCACGGAGACATTTCTCAAAATATCTTCTTTCGTGTGGCGCTGAAGAAAGAGATTTACAGACACATGAGGGCGAATACAATTTTGTGTTTTTCTGTTGAAATCTGTTGTGAAGAATCGGTTTAATCTCACCTGAGGTTCTTCTGTCATCCACAGCCATCCGCTTCGGTCGAATGCCTCAGTCGGAGAAGTTGAGGTTGAAGGCGGAGATTCTGACCGGAGAGCGCGAGGTGGAGGACCCTCAGGTGGCCGACCAGAAAACTCTCGCCAAGCAGATCTGCGAGGCGTACCTGAAGAACTTCAACATGAACAAATCCAAAGCACGCACCATCTTGACGGGGAAGGCGAGCACGCCGGTAAGACATGACGACCAAAATACTGGATGTAGGGATGTGACGATTCATTTAGCTGGCGATGTGATGATTCACGATACTGATCTCACGATTCATTCACGATTGATTTTGTTTACAAAACAAGCTGAGACGAATTAGAAATGAACAACTGTCCTTTTATTTATTCTTAAATGCTGCACATTTCTTTGTAAAATAAAAATATATTTTGTGTCAAATAACACAACTAAACTGCAATTTTAAAACAAATTCCAAATCAAAGAAAAACTGAATAATACAAAAGTCTCTTTGAAATAAACAAACTAAGACTGTGCTGTTCTTGGATTTTTTACATTTAAGAAACATCCGCACGTTTTCCTAGTTTGCTGTGAACACAGCGGCCCCTGCTGTTCAAAACAGGTACTGCGACTCAAATAACATCTCCACCAATCAGCCGGCTCACGGTGAATCCTTACATCTCCAGAAATATGCATTATTTATATTTGTTGATTATCTTTAGGATGTTGAAATGCTTGTTTAATGTCCAGTGTCAACTGAATGAGCAAGTAGTCCAGGAGGTCTGGATAAGAGGAAACTTGACTAAAAGGTTTATTTGAGTTAACTGAACTTCATACAGTAAGCACCCAGCCACAGCGCCCTAACAACCAGACACAACGTCACAGCACTCACAGTTCAAAAAAGATGAATCTAAAAAAATATGACCCATATTATAACCCAAGGGTTACAGAACGAGGCTGTCGGGTGTGAACATAAGTCAACAAAGATTCTCAAACATGTTTCCCATCATGCATCTGGTGTTGAGTGTTTTTTCCGCTCATGAGCAGATTCTCTTACTGTGAGCTCGACGGGACATGAGCAGCTGTCTTTCATTGCTCTCTCTCTCTCTCTCTCCACCATCACGCTCTCTCTCTCTCTCTCTCTCTCTCTCTCTCTCTCTCTCTCTCTCTCCACATCACGCTCTCTATCTCCTCTCTCTCTCTCTCTAAACCATCACGCTCTCTATCCTCTCTCTCTCTCTCTCTCTCTCTCTCTCTCTCTCTCTCTCTCTCTCCACCTGCTCTCTCTCTCTCTCTCTCTCTCTCTCTCTCTCTCTCTCTCGCGTGTCTCTCTCTCTCTCTCTCCACCATCACGCTCTCTCTCTCTCTCTCTCTGTCAACAATGTTTCAAACTGAGCTCAGATTTGTCAAAAGTCAATATTATTGAAGATCTCAATATCAACACAGACATTTCTCATCACATTCACTCAAATCCACATTATTTGACCTCAACAATCTACATTCATGTTTTTAGAAACTCAGTGGAGACAACTGAGAACTCCATCAAATCTCCTGAGCTATGAACAGTAGCCTACTAGCAATAGCGTGTGTGATTTCTAAAGTCATTCTCATTGGTGTGTCCAGCCGTTTGTCATTCACGACATGGAGACGCTTCAGCTGGCCGAACAGACGTTCGTGGCGAAGATGATGGGCTCCTCCGGTGGTCTGCTGAATAAAGACGCTGAGGTGCGAATATTCCACTGCTGTCAGTGCACATCGGTGGAGACGGTCACAGAGCTGACGGAATTCGCCAAGTCTGTGCCGGGCTTCTCTGACCTGGACCTGAACGACCAGGTCTGTTCAAATACATCCCGCATCTATTTACTGGATATTTAACATCTACACTCGTATTTGCAGAATACGCATGTTGGAGAAAAAAAAATGTTGTCCTGTTATCCTGCTTAAAAATGCCAAATTCTTGTTTTTTCCAAAGCAGTTTATAGAGAATCAAAACCGTTTGAATGATGATTTTGTTCTGGGTCAGGTGACGCTGTTGAAGTACGGCGTTCACGAGGCACTTTTCGCCATGTTGGCGTCCTGCATGAATAAAGACGGTCTGCTGGTGGCGTACGGCAGCGGCTTCATCACCAGAGAGTTTCTCAAGAGCTTACGACGGCCGTTCAGCGACATGATGGAGCCCAAGTTTCAGTTCGCCAGGAAGTTCAACGCCCTCGAGCTGGACGACAGCGATCTGGCGTTGTTCGTGGCTGCCATCATCTGTTGTGGAGGTGTGAACGCAGAAGAAGAAGCATTGAACTGTGATTTTTATGGCTACGAGCTCATTTTCTCACGCATCTTGTGTCTGCAGATCGTCCCGGTCTGGTGAACGTCCCACACATCGAGCAGATGCAGGAGAGCATCGTCAATGTTCTTCAGACGCACCTGAGGAGCAACCATCCCGACAACAGCTTTCTCTTCCCCAAACTCCTGCAGACACTGGTGGATCTGCGTCAGCTGGTGACCGAGCACGCTCACTTAGTGCAGGAGATCAAGAAGACGGAGGACACGTCACTGCATCCCTTACTGCAGGAGATCTACAGAGACATGTACTGACTCTCTGAAAGAGAGACACCGGCGGCCTGCAACGCTAACCACGCTTCCCAGGATGTGGGATTCTGGGGGAAAAGGCGACGTTTGCATTCTCCGAACAATGTTACGTCCGACCGATCGGCTTGTGTGTTGGTGAACATTCAGACAATGCCAATAGAAACTTGACCCGTGGTTTAGTAAGGTTTCCTCTGGAGATGTTTTATTAGGCTCGGGCCAGAAGCTGTGAATAGAAAACGCGTCCTCATGCAGCAATATCACTTTTTGTATTCGCACGACCACCCAAGTGACTTCCACGGAAACTAGTGAAACTGCGTTTCACTCTACAGGGAACGAAAGTACGAAAGGAAAACGTGATTTGGTTTTGTGTCACATGCACTGGACAGACAGCACAATTTCGATGCCTTGAGCGGTTTCTAGGCTTTTTAGTTCAACCGTTTTCTGCTCTCTTTGAGTTCTCAGATCTGTGTTTGTAACGGGAAATGAACAAAATCACAGATTCAGACCAACGAGATTTCACCGTTGGTGGGGTTCAATGGAATTTCTGTCAGGACACGTGCTGCATGCCATTTAGTCCATCGGTGCAAGCGCAGTAAATGCAAAGCCCAGATCTCGAGCGGCAGATCAATACTTCATTATCAGACCTAGACAGAAATCCACACTGAAATTCTGCTCGATTTTGATTGATTGAAATCTGAAATCAAAATATTTTTGTGAGAACTTTATTTTAATTCTGTATAAATCTTGTGTACTTCTTTTTTTTTCTTTTACGTTACTGACACACTCGCTCAACTTGTGCCGTCTTGTAGACATATAGTGTGAAACAAAGTGAAAAAGAACTCTCTTTTATATTCCTTTCATATCCTTAGACAGTCCAGACACACGTTGACTTTGCTTTGGCGTTTCGGATGGTTACACTAAAGGCACCTAACTGTGTTTTTAAAAGTTGTTAAGTAGTTTTCAGCACATCACCACGTTTGATCCGATCCAGCATTCAGAGTCATTGGAAATAAATGAACGGGTCACTTGTGAGTGTGAATGCAGCGGAACACGTTGAATGGATCTTTCGTCCCTGCAGAGACATGCACTTAAACTATAAAGTATATTTTGGTTTTTACTGGGATAGTTTTGTAACATGTAAATATTGTCCGCTTGACGCTTTGTAGGCTGGTTTTAATGAACGCTTTATACCAGCTAGTGTGCACCAGACGTCGTCTTTTTATACTAAAGCAAAGTATCTTTATTAATAGACATATATATATATATATATATCAGATATCAGTAACGTGTTTAATGCCGTGCAATGTGAAAATGGAGACAGAGCAACCCAGTTGTCATGGAAATGCAATATTACCACATTCCACTACGATTCCCAGAACCGATACACAATAAACATTATTTGAGATGTGATTTGGCCTTTTTCTCCTGTCGTCGGGGACGGTGTGAGGGATACGCACTGATCCACTGATCCCAGAACAATATTCCTAATCTGAGAATCTCCCAACACATCTCGACGGAGGTGTTGAAGACGAACGGCGAGGTTCTTGAATCGTTGTGTGACAAAACTGAGTCGTGGCCACGTCATATTTAACCTTCAATGTGTTCTGAAGCAAGTGCCATAAAGCAAGACGTTTCTGGAAAACAAGAACATCCGATCCTGAGGGATCTTGACCAATCACGTTGAGTTTTGATCAAATGATCTTTGTCTCCTGGTTGCCTTGATGTACTGTAATGTTCTTGTGGTCTCAGGTGTGAAGATACTCATCATGTAGATGATCAACCACTGCCATGTGATATAAATCAAGCCGAATGTTCTCCGTGCACTCCCTGCTGTCTCTCGACACACTGCCAGGACATTTGACATGTTACTTAATGCAGTAAAACACACGTGTTACTTGCTCGGTTAGTGGCGTTTTATTCAGTTTATATGCTAATGTTAATGTTTGCTGATTTTGTTGCGGTTTAATGTGAACGTGCTTTTACACATCAAACCCCCTCAGAATGTACTGAATTCACCTGTTTCTATGAGAAACTGAATACTAGCTCACTGCGTACTAAATACTGCACATGGTATGTTGTATACTGCGTTTGCGTGTGAAGCAGAATGCAGAACGCAGTGTAACACGTATGTGACGTTGTTGCAGGTGTGAGTCGGTGGGTGGGTTCTGTTACAACTTCATTGTGCATTTTGTGTAGAAATGTCAACCAGGAACGTGAATATTCATTTGTGGCTGACAGTTTGTTTGTGGTCAAATTAGGAGCATTGCATTGTGGGATATGTTGTTCTGGTTGTATATTTCATATATCTGCTTTAACAATTGCACAGCATACTTTTTTATACAGCATAAATATTGTATTAAGTGTGCTCGTTCTAAACATTGTCTTCACCTGTGCCTTACGTGAAGAATGCAAGTTTATGAAGGTGAATGACGTACAGCGCAGTTATATATAATTATAAATACTATTTGTTTTAAAGTGAACAATTGGCTGTTTCTAAAAATGAACTTGCATACACTTTGCAGTACTAAATGTTCTCATTAAACCCAGTCCTGTTCACAACATCCCAAGTAATCTGTCAGAATATGAGCAAATGTATGCCTGTGCATGAAGTATTGTTTTATTTTCTCATATTCAGATGACATGTTTGATTGTTTTTTTTAATAATGACACATTGCAGTTTGTAGGTAGAAGGGATGTGAATGGTTTTGTATCAGGGAATGGTGTGTTGGTCTTCCCATAGTCCCTATAGCTCAGGTCACAGTGAAATACTGCTTTGCCTTCGACAGCATCCTTTCTAATAAATGCTTGATTTTAAGAAGCAGATCTTTGTATTAGCTATTGATTATTAATATAATGCTGCACAAAAGGACGTTTGTTTTATGATGGCTTCATAACTATAGACACATGTTTGTCCTGTCCTAGAATAAAAAATCATTGTAAACTCAAGAATCGTGCTTTTCTTTCTGTCTTTATTTATGAAGTCCAAACACTGCAGAATTAGTTTTATAAAGAACAGAAGACACAACCTGTGGCACCCACTTTTTGCTCAACACAAGACGATGTGTGGCGCCCCCCAGTGGTAGGAATACATGTAGAAACAAATATGATGTATCGAGTCAATTTAGACAAAATATTTAGGACAAAATATTTAGGAAAAGTGATCAAAACACTCATTAACTGATTTAAAAACAAATGTATTTTAGTGCAGAAACATCTCGAAGAAAGATTTAATTTAGTGCCAAATCTGGGACAGATTGCGGATCTGCTAGTGAGGAAAACACGTTTGTGATTTTAAATGGTAATAGATGGAAATTGTTAAATATTAAATGTATGATATCTGTTTGTAAAACACTGAAAAGGCAAAACTTTTTTATTCTTGATTACTAGCTGTCCTCTTCGTGTAGTTACACACTAAGCCACACGGTGGCGGCATTTACTTCATCACCGTCCGTCTTCCAACATGGCGGCGCCCGTTGCGCGGTCATGCTGCAGCGTTAGTCGACTGAAATCACACTTTATATACAGAAAAACTCCTTTAACTTCTTGTCTGAGAGTTTTATTTCACACGTCCGCATCCAGACGAACCGGACTCCTCTCGTCCCTATATAACCGGGGCATTCTGAAGGAGGCGTTCCCGGAGAAAAGCGGCTCAGGTCGAGCTACCGGATCTGCTCCGGTCCGGCCCGCAGACCCTCTACTGCGGCTTCGACCCGACCGCGGACAGCCTGCACGCCGGCAACCTGCTCGCCATCATCGGCCTGCTGCACTTCAGAGACGCGGGTCATGACATTATCGCGCTCCTCGGCGGAGCCACGGCGCGGATCGGCGACCCGAGCGGGAAGACGGCCGAGAGAGAGCGACTCTGCCCGGCCACGGTGGAGCGCAACGCCCGCGGGATCCTGGAGGACCTCCAGCGGATCTTCACCAACCACGAGCTTTATTTCAGCTCAGACCCGAGCAGACTGGGTCGGGTGACCGTGTTGAACAACTCGCGCTGGTATAAGGACAGACAGGTGGTGGAGTTTTTATCGGAGGTGGGCAGGTACTTCCGCATGGGCACGATGCTCAGCAGACACAGCGTGCAGACGCGACTGCGCAGCGCAGACGGCATGAGCTACGCTGAGTTCTCTTATCAGCTCTTCCAGGCCTTTGACTTCTATCATCTGCACCAGCTGCACGGCTGCAGGATCCAACTGGGCGGAACCGATCAGCTGGGAAACATCATGAGCGGCCACGAGTTCATACACAAGTATGACGTCATGCACGTTTTACGTCTAGTTATGATGCAAGAAACAGTAAATATTGTGACGCCAGTGTTATCATTTAAAGGGACAGTTCGCCCACAAATGGAAATTCTGTCAGCATTTACTCACCCAAACCTGTGTACATATCTTACAGATATTTGTAAGAATGTCAGTAAGCAAACAGATCTTGGACCCCATTTCTGGCCTAGTAGGGAACGTATGGGAGTCAATGGGGGATGAGATCTGTTTGCTTACTGACATTCTTACAAATATCTTCCTTTGTGTCTAGCAGAACACGTAAACAGGTTTGGAACAATCTGAGTCAATGACAGAAGTTTCAGTTTTGGGTGAACTGTCCCTTTAATTCAAACGTGCACTTTTCAAACTTGAAAATAACGTGTCTAAGCTGAATATGAATCTCTTCCCTCTGGCCTTCACGTGTGGATGCGCTCTCATGTTTTTTTTCTTCTTCTCTGATGTAGAAAGACGGGGGAGGACGTGTACGGTTTGACCATTCCTCTGGTGACCAGCTCAATGGGAGATAAACTGGGGAAGACGGCTGGTAACGCTGTCTGGCTGAGCCGAGATAAAACATCGCCCTTTGAGTTCTACCAATACTTCCTCCGCCTGCCCGATAACAGCGTAGAGGGGTGAGACACTTAATTATGGCTAGAAAAACAACATTTTGCAAACCCATACGACTTTATTACTCACAAAACAGCCCACGGTTTGTATTTACTGAAAGTCTGATTCACAGCTCTGGGTAGTGACTTGACTTCCTGTTTTAATAAACATGAACATAATGACAATATCCTTCAATTCTTTAGAAATTAGTTTGTAGTCTCCGTGTGAATAGTTTTCTGTTCCGTTATCCATCGCCCTTATTTTAATATAAACCCATTTTATCCCGCAGGTATCTTAAATTGTTCACTTTTCTACCGCTGGCTGAAGTGCAGAAGGTTATGGAACAGCAGAGACGAGAGCCGGACAAGCGGACCGCTCACAAACGTCTGGCCGCTGAGGTCACCAAACTGGTCCACGGTAAAGAGGGACTGGAGAGTGCCAAGAGGCAAGTGCTGATGTTGGGATCAAATCAAAACCCAAAGCGCAGCCTGTTTGCTTTAATTCACATCATGCAGGAGACGTTTTGAACTCGTATGTCACGTCACGGAAGTCAGATCGAATGAAACGTTTAAGGTCTTGTTGCTCCATTGTCAGTTTTTTAATATTTGATTTGCGTGTACACAGATGCACAGACGCTCTTTACCACAGTGACATTCAGGCTCTGGAACAGATGAGTGACGGGGAATTACAGGAGCTGTTCCGAGAGGCTCCGTTTCAGGAGGTTTTCCTGGATCCGGGATCGACTGTATTAGACGCCTGCAGGAGGGCAGAAGCCATTCCGGAGGGTCCCCGCGGGTGAGAGACGCGTCACTCTTTCATTGCATCATCATCTTACACCAGACTTCTCTCATGATGACATTGGTTTTAATTTTACGAATTCCTTTTTTTCCCATTTTCTTTTTTTATTCAAACATTGACACAATAAATCAGTATAACGGAGAGTAGGACGCCTTGTATGACAATAAAAATAAAATAAATAGTTACTTTTTCGCACTCTTGTGTAATGCGTACGCACGTCTTGAATATTTTATTGCTCATTTTTAAGGTTTTCTGTTTGTTTTTATTTAACTTGAAAAACCAGGAAAAGTGTTATTTGTTACTTTTTCTTTACTAAAGAAAACCTGGACATAATAGTCTACAATATTGTAAAGCTTTCATATGTTTTTACAGAAAAATGAATGCGGCTCTTGCTGCTTATTTAGTATTTCAAGACACGACGCAACAAAAACACTGATTGAATGATTTTATGATTTGTGTTTATTCGTGTGGTTTTAGGTATCAGATGATACAGGATGGTGGTGTTTGGATGAACCACCAGAGGGCAGTAAACCCAGAGCAGATTCTGATTCCGGGTCAGCACATCCTGGCGAATGGACTCAGTCTGATCCGAGTGGGCAAGAGGAACTTTTACATCCTCAAGTGGCTCAGTATGTGATTTATTAACCATCGTCCGCTTCACGATGGCTTCCAGAGAACAATCCATCCATCCAGAAACGTGTACAGAACGTGACAGAATCAATGCACACTTGTGTTTCCAGTGGATGTTGTGTGTTTATATGACAGAAATAAAACACTCGTGTCATTCTGAAGTTCTCCAGCAGTTGTCAGTAGAGGTCCGTTTTTATTAGGAACCTGTTCTCATTTCATCAAAGACTTGGAAATGATATGTTGAATTGATGTTCTTTTGAGAAACACCTCAGGGATGGTTGTGTTTACGGTCTGTGGATATATCAAAGACACGAGAACAGTCTTGACTCGTTTCGTCCGGACCAATTACACATCTCGATGATGCGAGTGTGAATGTGTTCTTGATTCAAATTCACACTGGAAATCAAACTCTTCAATTAAATATAATATATGACGGACCAGTTTCCAGGACTGAGCCTTAAAGGACATTGATGTCGCATTTATAAAAATGCCTTAGAATTACATTACTGGTTTGTTTAAGACGAAACAAAGGCACTGATGTATTTAAAGATATTTCTGGGCGAGTTCTATTCAGTTAAGACGGGTCACACATTCATGTTAGTCTGAGACTAACCTTAAACCTCGTCTGTGAAACCGGGCCTATGATTTAGATTTGTGAAAGTGAATAGAAGTGATGAGTCTGTCGATTATAGTAGTTAAAAATGTACAATATTAGCTCATTAACGTTTCGATATTAAGTGCAAATTGTGCATAAAGTTGACACTTTGTCATAGGTTCTTTATCACAATACGGTAAAGGAAGTCAAAGACTCGGACTGTTCCTGGAAGTGTTTTAGCTATCGTTGTTTCTCACTTCTAGGAACATCATAGTCGCAATGTCACTTCTTGCACTTCCACATTTGTATTTCCGAGTTTGATTCACTCGAGCATCGTCTTCAGATCATCCTCTGTAAAAGGTGTCAGACTTTAATCTTCTTTTAAACCAACGGCACATGTGTCATTGTAAAGACCTTTCAGATTAAACATGACAAAATTCCATCGATGAGTTTTGAACAACACGGGTTTTAATGGATTTGGGCCTTCGATAAAGGTCACGAGAACGATCTGTTTGTGAAAGTGAATCTGATTGGGGTAAATGTTTAGTCTTAAACTAGTGTGAATCATACAAACTTGGCCCGAAACTAGAATTTAGACAATAAAAAGTTTCCCTGCAATCTTTGCATGTAGTTTCAGTTTCACGATGAATATTAAGCAACCTTTATTCACACCGACTGAACCCATTGTTCACTTCTTTCTTCCTTCAGAAACTCGGAAGGTTGGTTTACTACGTTCTGCAATTCTGTGTCGTGAATTGTGGATGAGTTTTGAGATCCTTTGGGTCGATCCGGTTCTTTTTTAACGATTCGGAAAGCTGATGTGAATCACTCCTACTGTAAGGACTTTATTTTGTGCTGACATATGGGAATCATTAACGAAAACAGATTCAGATAGTTTTGTCTGACACAGATTTGAAGCACACACATGATACGATACACCTATAACATTATATACATCAACAGCATTTTAATGTCGAAACTATGCATATTTATTTACGAGCACGTAACATACCCGGCGGGGGTTTAAAGAGAAGTGTTGCGCTAAAAGAATTGGAGAATCGTAATGTGTGAACCGATTGCAAAGTAAACCGTTCAGATGAATCGACTCACTCACTCAAATGATTCGGAGTCTCGACGAATGTGTTTGTTGATTTTTGTTCTCTCGTGTGTGAGTGGGGGGGGGGGGTTAAAGAAGGTGGATCTCAGTTCCACCAATCAGCTGCGTTCTCCGTCGCGTTTAAAGAGCTCTTTGTGTCAATCACGCGTTTTTTTCGATCTCTGTCGCCCTTCATCGCCATATTGGGCGTGGAAAGCCTCGCCTTGTTATTCTCTTCCCCTTTTTTACTACGACGCACAGTTGACACGAGCGCCGCTTTTGTTTTGACGCCCCTCGCGCGTCCGTGTCTTTCTGCTCATGCGGCGCGCCCGGAGCGACACTCACGTCTGCGTTCTTCGTTCTCGGATCGCGGTGAATCAGGAGTGATCAGCTGCTCGGTTTGTTTGGCGACGAAAACACCCGAAAGATGTCCGACGTGCGCCTGTCTAGCGCCAGCCCGACGCTGGAGCGCATGGGAGCGCGGCTGTCCGATCAGCCGAAGCCGACGGCGTGTCGAAACCTGTTCGGCCCGGTGGACCACGAAGAGTTAAAGAAGGATTTCCAGCGTCACATGAAGGCGACGGAGGACGCGGCGGCGGACGCGTGGAACTTTGACTTCTCCGCGCACACGCCGCGAGCCGGCGGGCGGTTCCGTTGGGAAGCGCTGGACATCAGCGCGGTGCCCGGATTCTACAGCAGGTCGGCGCGGAGAAAGGGCTCCGATGTTAATGTTTTGCTCTCCTGGGAATAATCACAACGATGTTAATGTGGATGTAAATGGGAATCACGACTGTCTGGCGACGGAGGAGACCGCGGAGACGCCCGAATCACCCGGAGATCAGCGGAAAAGACCCTCCTGCCTCGGTGCGTGTTTTTGTCTTTGTGTCCGGCGCTTTTAAATGCCTCCAGACACCGTGTTTGCGAATCCACAGTGCGATAGATAACCTTTAATAAGAGACGTAACAGAATGTTGCCCGAATAAAAGCGCGCACATCTTTACGCGAATCTGGAAACGCCGCAATTCATGACGTGCGTCTGTTATTTTAACGTGTACGCGCAGCGTCCGTAAGAATCAGCAGGAATATGCATAGCAGTATTTATTTTAAAGCGCGTAACAGTTATAGATTGTAAATGTGTTTGTTTTGGTTTGTTTCAGACTCGTCGTGTCACAGTAAACGCGCGCACGTCTGTGTGGATGAAGTGACCCGGACGCCCAGAAAATCCAAAAAACCCCGGAGACACCCGAGCCCGACAACCACATAAACAACGGCGAGGTGAGTCTATGTTCAGCTTTATTCTGCATCCTAACACACGGCGGATAAAAGCTGCAAACTTACAAGTCCGTACTTAGAAAGATGTCAAAACTGCCTTTACAGCCTTTTAATAAAATGTTTTGACGTTTAAAATAATTAAAGTTTCGAGTTAATAATGAAGGTTTCCAGTAAGCAGTGTTATGATATGGAAGCAAATGTTTGTCTGATTTCTGCTGAAGAGAGCGTTCGGACCCTTGAAAGGGTTAATCTGGTGCGCGCTTACTACGAGAGCTCGAGTTTCCTTTCGAGTTAAAAACATACACGTCAGCAAGTCCGCACTGTTTACACCTGAGCCACTCATTCCAAAACAAAGGCCAGCGGTTCGTTTCATAAAAACACACACAACTACAAAACTCAGATCGAACCTGCTGATGTACCAAATCAAAATGAAGCTGCGCGTTTTCGTTACTTCAAGATGCGCAAATAAACGCATTTGTAAGCGCGCGCACCGAGCGAATCTGTTTTGGTTTGAGTTTAGATTCTCAGTTTTTTTAAGGGTTTTTGGTGTAGTTCCTTTTATTTGTGTGTTTGTTGATGATATTATCAAAGCAAATCATAGTTAGACAAAAATAACAAAGGCGGAATACTACTGGGAATAAAGTAGAAATATACAGTCAATTAAAAATAAATAGTGTTTCTCAGCATTGCTTCACAAAGATGTGCAGTTTTCTTCACAACGATCAACAAAATGAAATACATTTCGTTTGTGTGTATGGATAAATATGTGTGTTTTATTTCTTCAGGAACAATGTTGTGTAGTTTTCATGTGTTTTGTGTCTCACTGGTTCTCTCTTGTGTCTGTGGCAGGCTGAAGATGTGGTGGTCTGTTTGAAGATCTCAGTGCTTCATGAGCGAGTTTGTTGGAGACCCAGAGGAGCGTTTTGAAGGAAAGCCGAAACATATCGCCGGGAGTGTGTTTGTGTGTGTTTGTGAGCACTGAAACACTACACGTGTGGCACTCAAAGCCGCTGCGTCTCCAGCAGTCTATGTAGCAGTGTGCAAATAGGTTCAAAACAACTTTTTTGCCCATTTTTTTCCTTACTACCTGTGTATATAATTATATATTTGTTTCTTTTCGTATGTAGCACATAATTACTATTATGTTGGATTTTTTTCTTGGAGAAGGTGTGAGTTTTTGGTTTGACTTGAAGAGCCGCGTGTAGACTATTTCCAGAATGCTGTTTATGTAATTATTTTTGCAGTTGGGAAGGCAGTGTGTCTCTTCGCATCTAAAGGTTTTTCAGAGAGGTACACCGGA
The DNA here is from genome assembly GCA_006030095.1 of Triplophysa siluroides. Classification (NCBI taxonomy): domain Eukaryota; kingdom Metazoa; phylum Chordata; class Actinopteri; order Cypriniformes; family Nemacheilidae; genus Triplophysa; species Triplophysa siluroides. Next base: position 837,823 of record VCII01000049.1, on the reverse strand, counting down.
CTTTTATTTTACTTCCCAGACGATTGAAAAAGTCAAAGTTCTGAGGTCAAACCTTGTAGCATTGAGCAGTATTAATGTCAGGCACTTCCAGAGGCCTCGGCCTCGCTTAAATTATTTCCCTGTTGATCTTCTTTCTTTTGAGTGAGATTTTCTACTGATTTACTTTGGTTTCTTTTTCCGTTTTTGTTTCGCTTTGACTCAATCACCATTGGTTTTGTTGTGTGTGTGTGTGTGTGTGTGTGTGTGTGTGTGTGTGTGTGTGTGTGTGTGTGGACCCGTTAGCATCTTAAAAAAACTCTATCAATAGACTCTGTGGTGAAACGGATGCATAACTGTATTTATAGAGAAAGTAAATATTAATATTTGAACAATGTACATTGCCTGTGTATTTGCTCAAACGATGTACCTGTGTACATAACTGTAAAAACACTGAGAAAATTAAAACTAACTTATTTATGTCAAGATTTTTCCTTTGGAAATTAAAAATGGGCTTTCGGTCGAGGTTTGAGTCATATTTTTGTAAATGCTTATGTTTTTGGTAGTTTCCTTTTTTTCTTGGTTTCGTTTGTAATATTATTTTAACAAATTGTAAGAGGTTGCAAACTGAGCCTGATTAAAATATTTGAGAAGTGCTTTTGTTGTTATGTGTGTTAAGTGCTGCAATCCATTACACTTTTAAGAAGAAAGGTGCTTCGATGCCATAGAACCTTTTTTGTCTAAATGGTTCCACAAAGAACCATTCAGTCAAAGGTTCCTTAAAGAAGCATCTCTTGCTTGTCCTTTTATAATCTGAAGAACCCTTTTTCTTGGCCACAAACAACCTTTTGTGAAACTAAAGTTTTTTCAGGTGCTAAAGAATCTTCGTGGAACCAAAAAAGGTTCTTCAATAGCATCAATGTAAAGAACTTTTTTTATTATAAAGAGTGTTCAAGAGAATCAATTATTTATTTGTCATGTAGACACATTCTGTGAATTTGAACACTCGGATCTACATCGCGGTAATAAAATCATTAATAATCATTTTGGCACGGTTTCTAAAATCGGCACACATTCAAACCTTAAAGTATACGTTTTTGTTTTGTGGTTTTTCCAGTTTTTAAGATCACCTCAAAAATGTACCGTCCCGGTGACCACAACACAAACACATCTTTGTGACCGTCATTTGTCTTCATGAATCAATGGTTGTGTGTCTCACAAACCGACAGTGGGTGCGGTCGGCCGGCACAGGTGTACTTCTGCTGGTTTGTGATCCCAGTTGTGCTTTGTACTTGCTCAACAAACGGACGTCCCTGAATAACACCCTTAAACCAGTTGTCGCACCCGTCTAACATTTCCAGTTATGCTGCTTGACTCACAACAGCTCAGTTTGATGATGAACTGTTGCAAACGTACATCAGCAAATCTGAAATGTACGTCAAATGAGGCTTCAGTTCACAAACAGCTCAACGGCTTACAATACAGGCATCTAAATGTTTTGTGTGGATTTCCGTTCGTCACCTCTCAGAAATGTTCAGGCACTCCACCAAAAGGCCGAGAAGAAAAAAAATCCTTACAGTTTAATGACTGGATTTACTATAGCATGAAGATTTAAGTTTATTCATGTGACATGAATGTAGATCTGTAGATTCAGAGATCTCGAAATAAGCTAGATGCTTTCTAAATGATCTTTGTAATAAAATCTGCATTCATTTTGTATCTTTAATGTCAACAATTATATATCTTGTAGTATAACACGACCAAGCAATGCAAGAGAAAAATTTGAGCAATATAACCCAAAATGACTAAAACTTTTACAATTCTTGTTTTTATTTTAAGTCTATTTCTTTCAGGTCCATGTGGAGATTGCGAATAAATAAACGTAGAAACCATTAACGTCAACAGAAGACAACGATGAAACAAACAGGAAAACACCTGCATCGGGTCTCTCGGGGCGCAGGTGTGTGACCTCAGTCACATTGTTTGGTTTTATGTTGTGCACTTTGCCGTCGAGGGCGTAAAGCTGTGTTGTGTCTAAGAGGCGTACGGAGACAAAAAAGCCGCTCTGGTCTATAAGCCGTCACCCAGACAGAGACAGAAAAAAGACATCAGTCATGTAGGGTTTGGGCGGAGGCCCGGACATCAAGTGGTGACTCTCGAAATCTCGTCCAATGGGCGGCGGGGGAAGTCAATACCTTCAGAGCATGAAAACCCTTCAGGCCCGTTCAATGTGCTTTAATGGGCAGAACGTAAATTCCCTCCTCATTGTTCTGTGGAAAGGACTTTAACCGCAGGGAACCCATTGAGTCACGGGAAAACTGGAGGAACACGGCCAATAAACGGGAAAAACACAAAGTCTGTGGTTATCCAAGCTTTTTCATTTCAGTCACTCAATCATTATGAAACGCAAAGGAGACGAAAACCAACACGAGAAATAAACCGTGTTTGTTCGTGTAAAAACAAATACACTACACGCACAGAACAACAATTACAACAATAGATATAGACGTTACAATTGACATGCTAGCTTCCTGTAAGGGCATTGAAACAACAAAACACTCACTGAAAACCAGTTCGTTACAACAAATAAATTCATGTTTAGGGGTTTAGGTTGTTTGCAAATCCAATGCCAAAAGGTTTAAGTTTAGAAACAATGGAAAGGCAAACAATGGCTAACAGAAAGCACAAAACACATTTACAGAGTGAAGGAAATCATCTTGCCAATGTCACAAACTAAACAAAAAGGCACTAAAAAGTATGGAAAACGTGTCTCTATAAACCTGTTTTAAATCTTTGTTATTCAAAGACCAACAAGGCGAAGAGTGATGATGATTTACATGCATCTGATTTCCGGCGAAAAGCCTTTCAGGTTTGACTAAGAGAAGGAAACAACAAGCCTTCAGTCGGTCTACAGACCTCTGTAGTTTTCTACACTAGATCCTGCTGATGAATTAGAACAGCTCTCATTGTTTTACAGAGTAAACGATCATCTGTGGTATACAGCTGACGGCAGATTCTTAAAAGAGCGCGTTTTGAAGAATAACATTTCGAAGAGTTAAACTCTTTTAACTTTAGATATCTCGGAAGTCAGCGTGTAAGACTCAAAACCCTAACGTATATTAAGTAGGTTTCGACTTGATAAATCTCACATGCATTAATGCAATGCACACCGCAGCCCGTGTAACCTTTCCTGTAAACAAGGGCTTCTGCAGTTCATTGAAATCTTTGAGTTTCCCCTTTTCGTTTCCTTTGACGACCACAACGCGTCATTAGATCAAATTCTCAATAAACGACAAACGTGTGACCTCAGACTGACAAAACCAACAGACAGATGAAGTGAAACAAATCCTAGAGCAGACATACCATAACAACAATTAACTCATCATCAATGGTCAACATCAAGGGCGCCATTAAGACCAGTTTACACAGTGATTAAGAATGTTATTGACGCTACAATGAAGAAATTCAACGACACACTAAAAATTAACTAGAAATAAAAAAGAAATAATAAATAAGACTCAAATGCAAGATGTTGTTTTTTGATGTGTCCTTGTAAGCTGTTGGCCTACAAACTTTTGGACATAATATTAACAAAGTGCGATGCAGCAGAAGCATATTTTGATATCATATATAATACAACACTGTTGTATATAATCAAATGAATTAACCATAAAATGATTCACAGAAACAAACTTGTAAATGTACAAACTCTCAAAAGCTCTGTGGAATTTGCGGATTTGTACGTACAGAGAGCGGCACGCGCGCGGTCAGACGCGCTCATCATCGGCACGAGGCCTGACGGGATTGTTATTATCCGCACGCCGGTAATCTTCTCAGCTGTGCGCGAGGACGCCGAGCCTGACCTCCACAGATCCTCCAAAATGAGCTTTAATGAACATTCCAGAGCAAACATTAATATGACGGAAAAGATGATTGACAGTTCACGGTTGATATCGAGTAAGTTTTCAAGTTCATTGGAAATGATCGTTGCGTCAACGCACGAAGAAAAGCCGCAAATTTCAAGAGCTTTAAAGGTGACTCATTACGTAACATTGTTCATCTGAATGGTTTGTGTAAGTGTTTCTTCAAGACATCGCCCTAAAGTCCGCTGTTATTTCCCAGAAATAAGTGAATCATCGTTTTCTTCCGTTAACGCGCGTTTGCTGAGAGAAACAGGACGTTTCTGAAGGGCTCCTCCCCTTTTTATGAATGACCAATAGCATTTAGCGTGTGAGACCCGTCACTGCAAGTAGTAAACAAGTAGAAGATCGACTGGACGGAAATACAAGAAAACCTCGGTTTATTAAACACGTGTCTGCTAAACATGCATGTTTAGAGCAGCACAATATAAATGGCTTTAAATCCAACTAAAAGTCACAAAGTTTGATTTACATCAGCAAGTCTTTAACTTTGTTTTTTAAGTAATAAAGTGTTTTTCTGTGTTGTGGTTCACAGTTCATCAGGTTTTCTACAGAAACATTCCTCGTCTTTCTCATCCACCAAACTCACAACTCTACATATATGTGACCGCTGGAGAACCGGTTTATTTGCTTCTGTTGTTTTTATTAAGAATGTGACCGGCTTTCAAGAACCAGTTCTGGACGGTTTATAATATTTTCACGGTTCATTCAGAACTTTAAAGCTACCGCACTGCTAAAAATAATTCTCTTCATTTTTTCGCCTTTATATTCTAAAGAACGTCAGCGAGACATACAGTATGTTCACATAGAAACCAAACTAGCACAAGCGAGTTGGGAATTTTGTGCCGTTTGTGCCAACTGACTGAAGAATATCAAGAATCTCCTTTTTCTTACTCCACTGCCAATCGGCTTCTTAGTTTTTACGATTTATTTTGCTAGATTTCTCTGAACGCAAGACATAACATCTCATCGTTTTCTTTGAAGGATGTTTGATGACAATTTCTTTCTTTGAACATTTTTCTAGAAAACTCCTCAGGCCACCGACACGAATCCAATTGAACACATGGACTTGAAGAGAAGCACAGAGACCCCCGTGCGCTCTGGAACGCGCCCAGCTCTCTCCAGACAGCGTCAGGCATGTGAAACACAACAACAGCCGTCAGTGCAACTGTTTGGGACTCGTAGCTATTTCTAGAACACAAGAGGTGCAGCTGCCCGCCGCCTCCCCACCCTCGCACCTGTTCACGGCCCTATCTGCTTTCACAGGCACCAGCGCTCCTCGGCACGGCCCGGGGCCACAGGTGGTCCTGCAGTAATGGGCACACTGTCATCAGGTCACACTAAAGGTCCTGGTATGGAGAATCACTGGTGGTCAGAATGTGCTAAAACACTTTGAATAATGGATCGTGCTGCTCTGTTTCACCATGAGCTGTGACCTTTACACAACGTAACACAACGGCCCTCAAACCTGTTTGTGAGTCAATACATTTCATTAGCAATAACATGCATTACATATTTAAATCTGTAGTCTGGAACTTTTGTCTCTATTATGAGTTAACTCTCATACGTATCGTGAAGCACGTGGTCATAGATTTGTGTTTGCATCTCTAAGGGGAGATTCACATTTCGCGTCTAAAACCGCACCGGTTCCTCTAGTCAAATGACCCGCACCGCACTCTGAAAAGTTGAACTATTTCTATCTCGATGCTGCGCCTAAAAAAATGCGTCGCATGTCGACCTTTAAAATAACAAACTTGCGCATGCAAAAGACGCACAATGTGAATCGCCCCTGATGCTTTTCCAAGAGGCTGAACTTCACGGATCGAAGATGATGGAACGCTCCGTCGTCAAACAGACTTCTGAAAGCACGCGCGTGGACTCGGTGTCGTGAAAGACTGAATGTGTTTCTTATAGACCGCTGGGCCTGCAGACGCGAGTCCACTTTTATTTCAAGGTCTCGGTCAATGAACTAAAACATCACCGGCAGCAGAACATGAGCAGCGTCACAGTCCCTCATGTGTACTATACTTTCATTAAACCAGCAAAAAAAGTTCTTAAATATAATCAAGTCAATAAAATGTCAAAAGTGTGAGTTGGGAGGAGGATGTCTCGGCCTTGTTGGATCAGCTTTCAGGTTGTTGATGTTAAACGCATGATGTGACAGGAACACTCGCACACGCGAAGCCAAAACGCAGCGCGATACATAATGAAATCACAGTTTTCTGGAGTCACAACAGTCCATGAGATTCTTAATCCAAATCGTTCAGCACTACACGGAAGTAAATAAAAGACGTAACTACAATGTTTACGCTTTCTGCTTTTTATAAAACTGTACAGAGTATTGAGCAGGAGCACATCATTCCCTCGCTGTTTCTCAAGCTCCCTCGTACACAACCCACATTCAAAACAACAGAAGAAGAAAATCTAACGTCATATCATAATAAATACATGATTTACGCTCGTTCTTATGATTCAATATTGTTTATATATCGCTGCTGTGGTGTCCTTCTGAAACCTTGTGTCTCCATTCGTTCTTTCATCATACCTCCAGCGAGAATATCAAGCGTCTGATGAAACAAACGCATGTTAAAAGATCTGGTGCTTTGGAGAAAATCTGATACCGCAGCACATTTCTGACAGATCAGCAGTTGGGAATCTTGGCACTTGAACATCTTTATTCTCAGTCCATTATTAAACTTCATCAGAATCAGGCATCAGTTAACCATGAGTTGTGCCAGCTAGTCGTGGATAAAGCGAAAGCTAGAAAGAGTCCTGAAAGTCCAGACATGATTTGATTAGAATAGTGTACAGAAATCCTCAGAGACACCAGACTGTCTGTGTTGATGTCAAACCCTGTAGCTCCTCTCATCAGCAGATCTTGACCTCAGATAATATCTAGGACATGAAGTTCTTCTCGTTGGTCCATGTTTCCCACATCACGCAGTGTGATTGGCCCCCGGTCATCACGTGCCAGTGTCTATGGTGATTCTCATTGGCTCTCGTCCATACTGACGCCCAGTCGCTTCATGACGGTCACCCGGGAGCTGTACTGGTTGGGTTTCTGAGGAAGATCTGCTTTGGGCTGGTAATGTTCCACCAGGATTTTCAAAATGTTGTCCAGTTTGACGTCCACCTGAAGCACCTACGCACAGAAACACAGACGGAGACCCAGAAAACACAGACCAGATATCAATTAAACCTTCAAACAAGAACCTTCACATCGAGCGACATGAATGTGTTTGTATAAAGAGAAGGAGCATTGACTGAAATATAAATCTGGACTGTTAACATGTCTATGATAATCTACAGCGTTATCTGCATTCCACAGTGACGCTCCGCTCAGATTAGAAATTCCTCCGGTCTGTAGCCGGAGCGTGTTGACCCGTGGAGACCCCCGGAAAAGCATCTGAAAGTTTACTGCTTCATAAACCTGATGAAGGTTTGGTGCTCGACTCCAGCATGACCAAGAGTTTAAATACGAAAAGACTCGGTACGAAATCATTTATGGAGACTTGACTTTTAAGTTAATATTAAGTTAAATGTACTTAAAAAAAAATAGTGTGAAAAAACTTGACACAAAAATTAAGCTAAATTACTTTTAAAAAACCTGCGTGGAAAAAACTTTGTAAAAACTTAAGTTAACTTTACTTTAAAAAAACCAGTGTGAAATTTTTTGCCAAAAAATGTAATTAAATGTACTTAAAAAAAAACAGTGTGAAAAAACTTTGCAAAAAATGTAATTAATGTACTTAAAAAAACAGTGTGAAAGAACTATGCAAAAAAATGAAGTACAATTTACTTAAAAAAACCAGTGTGAAAAAACTATGCAAAAAAAATAAGTAAAATGTACTTAAAAAAACAGTGTGAAAAAACTTTGCAAAAAAATGTAATTAAATGTACTTAAAAAAACAGTGTGAAAAAACTTTGCAAAAAATGTAATTAAATGTACTTAAAAAAACAGTGTGAAAGAACTATGCAAAAAAATGAAGTACAATTTACTTAAAAAAACCAGTGTGAAAAAACTATGCAAAAAAAATAAGTAAAATGTACTTAAAAAAACCAGTGTGAAAAAACTTTGCAAAAAATGTAATTAAATGTACTTAAAAAAACAGTGTGAAAAAACTTTGCAAAAAATGTAATTAAATGTACTTAAAAAAACAGTGTGAAAGAACTATGCAAAAAAATAAGTAAAATGTAAAAAAACAGTGTGAAAAAAAAAAAAAAATAAGTACTAAAAAAACCAGTGTGAAAAAACTTTGCAAAAAATGTAATTAAATGTACTTAAAAAAACAGTGTGAAAAAACTTTGCAAAAAATGTAATTAAATGTACTTAAAAAACCAGTGTGAAAAAACTTTGCAAAAAAATGAAGTACAATTTACTTAAAAAAACCAGTGTGAAAAAACTTTGCAAAAAATTTAATTAAATGTACTTAAAAAAACAGTGTGAAAAAACTTTGCAAAAAATGTAATTAAATGTACTTAAAAAACAGTGTGAAAAAACTTGCAAAAAAAATGAAGTACTTAAAAAAACCAGTGTGAAAAAACTTTGCAAAAAAAATTAAATGTACTTAAAAAAACCAGTGTGAAAAAACTTTGCAAAAAATTTAATTAAATGTACTTAAAAAAACAGTGTGAAAAAACTTTGCAAAAAAATAAGTAAAATGTACTTAAAAAAACAGTGTGAAAAAACTTTGCAAAAAAAATTAAATGTACTTAAAAAAACCAGTGTGAAAAACTTGCAAAAAAATGTAAATACTTAAAAAAACCAGTGTGAAAAAACTTTGCAAAAAATTTAATTAAATGTACTAAAAAAAACAGTGTGAAAGAACTATGCAAAAAAATAAGTAAAATGTACCTAAAAAAACAGTGTGAAAAAACTTTGCAAAAAAATGAAGTACAATTTACTTAATTTTACTTTGTGCAAAACGTAGTTATTTTTAAAAAGCAATATCAGATGTACAATACTTGATTTTATAAAAAAGAGAATTAAAACAAACAACAAAAAGTGTTTTCAATATGATCAGATCATATATTTCCAGCTTTAACCAACAGGTTTTCTTTCATCAGTCAGTTTACTGCACCACATCCGTTTCATTCTCACAAGAAACATTTGCATATATTTGTATGAATGAGTTGACCTCATCAGACCTACAGCTTCAGATGAAATGCAAAACAGCAGAAAGACTAAGAGAGCGAAATGATATATCAGGGTTGGTTCAGTTATTATCTGGATGAAAAGAAGATCTTTCTGAGCTCTGTGAGGTAAAAACCCAACACTCATTTATTCTGCCGCTGATAAGGTTTCTGGGATCAAACCCTTTGAGAATGAGCGGACATGACAATGTCAATGTCCTCATCTAAACAACCTGAACACATAAGCACAACCATGTGAGACTTCACAAAATGTATCAGAGAAATAAATGGATTTTGTAATTCTGCTTTCGTTTCGTTTTGTGCATGTTTGGATATTTGTATAAGAAAACAAGATGAGACCAAGGAAACTCGTCTGTTCTTGCATGCCCGTGTTAAAGGTGTCTGAAGATGATGTTTGGGGCATGAGGAGGTGGTTTGGTGCGGTTATCAGTCAGAGGGTCTCTCGTGCAGCCGTCTCATCTCTGAGACCACCACAGACCACAGAAGTGTAGCGGAACGCTAGATCAGCTCATTTATAAACACACAGTTTGTACAGTCCGACCATCACACGCCAGCCATATTTCAGACTATTTTTGAGTTTCAGGTTGGATTGAATGTGGGCTGATGAAGTGGACGAATGTCGTGGCCGTCAGTGATGTGAGAAGGGGGACGGGGGTCTCTGCATGTGTTGGGGACAGCTGTCTTCACATCGCAGGTCATCCACCCACAACCCCGACAACGACAAACGACAGCAGACATTTCATTTTCAAGCCTGAGTTCGATAGTTTATGACTTATATCTTTGAAAACAACAACTAAGCAACGATTGTGTAAACCCATGAGTCTGGAGCTGCAGAGGTCAGATCATCTAGATTTGAGTAATGTGATGAGAGATGTGTTCATATTGAATCATTTATGGTTTGGTTGTGTCAGTGGATGAAAAGCACTTGACACACATGATAAGTCTGAAGGTCTGTGGCACGTGCCGGGAGCCGGCGGGCGGGTTCTGGGGGTCCGCGCGGGGTCTAAACTCTCTCTCTCTCTCTCTCTCTCTCTCTCTGCGAGCACTCAAAGCTGCTTTTGTTTCTCTGTTTCACTCATGAGGAGGTACAATCTTCGACCGAACAAACGCCTTTCATTCACACGCATGCTCACTTCTGCTCGATCGCTGCACGTTCACATTCCTTCAGACGGGAAGATATGTGACTAGTTATGTTTTACTGAGCTCGTCTGTCTCACCACCTTTAAAGAGAAACTGAAACAAACACAGACCATCAATCAACAACTTCAAACCCGTGTGACAACTTAAAGACCCGGAAGAACAAAAACAATCACAGAAGAGATGTCACCAGTGTGTCAAACTGAGCTCAGATTTGTCACGTTATTGAAGATCTCAAAATGAAGGCAAACATTTACTCAAACCAGATTCTTTTATTTCTACAATCGACATTCATTTTAACCTCCTGCATGTCTCATGCGACTCTCTTTTGATTTATTTTTAAAGACGAATGCTTCTCCCGATCCGAAACATTCTGGTTTTGCTCTCTTGAAATATTTGATCGTTTTGGATGACGTTTGGTTTTAATAACAGAACAGATCTTGGTTTTTTTGACGGGTCCAGTAAACATTCTGCCAGTTGGTCCTTCAAACATTTGTACAGACAGACAGACAGACAGACAGCTGAGGGTCTTTAATGGTCTCGGGTGGTGCCGGTGGCCCTGAGGGCAGGCGTGGTCACAAGACTCCTTTCATAAACTCGGTATGTGCTGAAGGTGCGTGTGTGTCTTTGGCCGCTCGACACTTTTATTTTTACATTTTCCTCAGGAAACCTCTGCAGATTTTCTTTGTAAATTTGGATGTAAAAAAATAAGGGGCATGTTTCGCTCCAGAATCAAAATCAAATATTTTCCTTTAACAAATTCAAACCAGTTTTGGTTATTCTTTATTTTGCAATGCGACATTTTATTTGTACACTGTAAAAAAAGATTCTGTAAAACAACCCAAAGTACTGGCAGACGATTACCAGTACATGTTCCTTTATTTTACGGACATTTGCGTCAACGCTAAAATGCAATTTAATGCAGTGCAAAATGTGAAATACAGGTAAAACAACTGAATCCTTCATATTAATACAGTATATTGTGCCCTATTTTTTCGAGTGTAGGTTTTTTTATGTATTGTAGCTTTATCCCAATTAACATTACATTTAGGAACATTTACTGTCATCGTGTGTTATTTAAATCAGCATAGACCAAATACTTTACAATGTAAATATTACACAGCAACACGTATCTTTGCATTACAGAAACAATTGTATCAAAAATATTAACGGAGTGATAAATGAAAATAGGCATAAAGTTACATTGTAAAAATCTGAATGATCCTACAAATCTGCAGCATTTTCTCATAATTTCATTTATAAGCCAGACATATTTGTGAGTCTCGTTTACTAAGGGCCAAAAATGTTGCTCACAAGTGGCAAAAGTGTGATATAAACGCACGTGTGTGTGTGTGGACAGATGCCGGGCGGTGGAAAGTGAAGAGGGTCGTGAGTGCTGTAGACTGAACACTTGATTCTTTATGAAGTGACAGCTGTTAGACCACACCCACAGAATTGACCCCGCCCACCAGCTGAAGTCAATGACATTGTCTTTGAAGTTCTGAATGAAAGGAACATTCACTTCCACAACCATCAAACGGCTTGAAGATACAACAACACCTTCACATACACTACCGGCCAAAAGTTTTCCAACACTTACTCACGTATTCATATATTCCCACATTATAGCTCATCAGAACTGTGGAACACCACGAAGGCAACTATGAGGATTATGATTCAACCAAAACATCTAAACAATCAAATAAAAGACGTGATACATCTTTCATCTTTCACCTAGAATATACAGGAAATGTTTTTCTTTGGCATTTTATCATGCCACTTCTTTTTTTAACAATATTCCCAGAGTTCACGTCAATCCTGACTGCTCTTTTTTCATTATTTAGTCATCCATTTCATAAAGATTTTTAATAAAAAAAGAAAGATATTAGTTGTATATATTAGTGTAAGTCTACTGCCAAAGCCGTATAGCCTTAAAAACATCTTTTACTTTTGACTTTACTCATTACTAAGAACGAACATCACTGCTACTATATTTACAATGACAAAAACACGTGTCTTTAGAGGAACTTGATTGAATTGAACAGAATTCAATGTCATTTTCAAAGCAGTTATTTTTATTGTAGTGAACAATATTCAACTATCCTATAGACGTTTTCAAGGCTATGGAAACACTCAACAACAAACTGATACACGCATGAGAACCTGAGCGGAATGTTAAAAGTGTTTGATGAGGAAACAGGCCCGTGTGACCTGCTGTGAGGGATCAGTCATAACACAAGATCTTGATGTAAACTTCCTTTAAACGTCTAGAATTTCCCACGGCGACACACGAAACGTTGAGACTCTTTCCTGTGAACGCCGTGTTCACACGTGTGCCGTGAGCGATCAGCTGAAAACAAATCCTCCGTGCCCATTGGCTGCTGTCGGTTCACACTACAGGAAGTGATGTCACTCATTACAGCATCGCTGTCACAGATGAGTTGAAGTCATGGGAAAAGATGTCGTCCCGAGGACGAGGCGGCGCACACGATCCGTGTATCACACTGAACGCGTGTCTACGGTTTCATGAGAACAGAACGTGTATGAAATGAGAAACGGAGGATGAGCTTCGTGTTTCAGCTGCGCTTGTTTTTCTCTCCTGTCATATTTCTCATTTCAGGTGCATTATGGGCCTTCACACGAGACGCATTCAAAGACGATGTTTCAAAAAGTCAGCATGACACTCTCATCTTCCGTCGTTTGCCGGCGCTCGGTCTCTCTCTCTCTCTCTCTCTCTCTTCTCAGGGGTGGTGCGGCCTGCTGATATTTTTAGGTCGTGGGTAAACACTGCCGGCTCTCTTTTAGCACTGAATGAAGGCAGTCAGGAGGAAATCACGCCGAGTGTTGACTCGACCCGACAGAAATAGAGTCACGGAGGAAATAAATACAGGTACTGCTTTCACAATCACACGCTTCTATTTTGGAATATTCTGGAGTGGCTCCGGTGAGACGGACGGACGTGTGGATGTCAGGACCTGTGATCCAATCGCATGAGTACTTACAAGTGAAAATGTCAAACTTACTAAATAAAACATCTTTTTTTCCAACTCTTAAGACTATTATTTTAAGGTTCACATTGGTGAAATCAGCCCAGATCTGGACCTCACTCAATCTGTACCGATGTCAGATGAAAAAGATTTTTTACTTCTTCAAACTCACTTCATAAGCCTTGAAATGGCCCATGATTCTGGTTTTGTGCTATTTTCAGTTTAAGGACATAAAGCGGTCAAATTCGAGTCTGTGGGTTTGAGCCACTTATATTAAAACCATGTCATCTCAACACAAGTCAACAAGTGTCCATGTGATAAAACACAGAATGAAAGGAAAGAGCTTCAAATGGACTGAAGGACCGGAAATTCAGTATTGCCAATAAAGTCAATCATTTAAAACCATTTATCGTGGTATTATTAATAAAAATGTGAGTTGTATCTCATTCATCTTTCGTATAATCTGTCATTTATGAACACCAATAAACACACATGACCCATGTTCAGCATTTTCTGTGATCCTTCTGATTTGATCGAGTCTTTAGGCCGGATTTCCCATTCATCAATATGATGTGAGCAGAACCAGAACTCATCGTCTGCTCTGAAGTAAAGCGACAGACATGTTTACCCATCTGTGGAAACTCAACAGTCTGAACAAACAAGTCTAAAAATGGAGCTTTATTCCGGTCTGAGAATAGAAATCGCAGAAGGGAGTCGAGCGAACGCGTCAGACAACGTCACATCAACACAAACAAACACATGGAGGAGAAGCGTGTGAGTCCACACACACACACACACACACACACACGGCGTCCGTCGGCCTAAAACTCATCCAGTCACTTCACATCACCAACGACCTGCAAAGTCATTAGCGACGCTTGTGAAATGTGAAGTACACGGAAAAATAAAGAGGACGTGCACATCTGGAGAGCGCCGGCGGACGGAAAAAAGATCCTCATTCCTCACACTTTCACAATCAATTTCCCAGATGTTTGGAAGCGGTTTCGTGTAAAACAAAAAAAAGTGTTTACGGCTAGTTCTGTGTCAGTCATTATAATGCAAATGTGATGCATTTATATTTATAATCCTGTTGTTGATGTGTATTTGAGGAGAGGTGTGCCGTCCAGCCGCCAGGAGATAGATGCGGCAGCGCTCTCTGCTTTGTTTTCTCCGGCCGACGGGACGGACGGAGGCTGGCAGGAGCTCCTCTCCTCTCCTCTTATCTATGATGTTTGGAGGCACCTTCGGAGACCGGCGGGCACACCGGGGAGGGATCGTGTCCCACAGCTGTGCAAACCTTCACTAGAAAAACACCAGCGCCGAGGCCTTCCAAAAGAAACAGGGCCCGCGTGCCTCCCTCGCTCCCCGGCCTGGGGAGGATTTCCTTCTGCTCATATTGATAAAATGGCAGCGACGGGTCAAATATTCAACGGGGGAGGACTGGAGAGCAGAGAGAGACACATGGAAGACCGCTGATGTGTAAGAAGCAGGTTTGTTTGGATAATGATAAGCGTTTCAAACAAGACGGGAGGCAGAAACGTTATGAGTTGGGAATCTTATCTCGCCGGCGGATGCGAGCACACGCTCGACCGCTGCAAAGCTTCAGACCTTCAAGAGGAAAACTGGCAGACGTGAATGAGGCTCGTATCAAAACAATCAGACTTTATTTCTCTCGTTCTCCTCGATGTTTCATCGCATGGGAAGCTTTGCACTAAAAAAAGATTCATAGTTCCTTAGAAAAGTGAATGGTGTCTTATTTCTATGATTTCCTCTTTCATTCATCACGTGTGCCTGGCAGATAAGAGATGAACAAACTAAACCGGGATCGCTATCGTGACCTGATCCCCACGAGAAGATGAAGTTCTGCGTGGAGAATAACGTGACGTGAGGAAGGAACCCATCAGAAACACTAACACGATCCAAAGCATTTTCATGAGACCAAATCAAAAGTCAAAAGTGTGATATTTTCTGGATCTGGTCTGTTTATTCTTCATTGAACTGTTACTCAGAAATAACAGCACACGAGGAACACCAACACAAGCTGAAGAGGATTAGTTTCAGTCGAATCCACAGTGTGAGCAGGAATAAAACGAGCGTTTGGGAATCTATCACCTTAACCTGACAGAGAGGTTTCCATCAGTCAGGACCGGTCTGTGATGCTTTAAAATCTTCTGACATCACTGTTCAATAATGAAAACCTGCGAGGCAACACCCAACACTGAGTTAACCGTAAAGAAGAAGAGTACAGAACATGTTTTCATGAGGCAACAACTGTCAGAAATTACACACACACTCGCGCACACACACGCACACACACTCACGCACACACACACACAAGCACACACACACACGCACAAGCGCACACACACACACGCTAGGACACAAACACACGCGCACACACGCATGGACACACACGCACGCAAACACACACACACACAAACAATCGCACACACGAACAATCACACTCGCGCACACACAAATACTTACACGCACACACACGCACGCGCGCACACAAACGCACACACAAACATGCACACTCACATACACACACACACAAACGCACGCACACGCATGCACGCACACACATACACACAAACGCACACAAACATGATTGATATGTGATGTCCTTGATTCTGAGGTCATGACTTCACACAAAACCAGTAAAACAACACAAGAGCTTCCAGTGCTCATCATGAACGGTCAAACTGGTTTGAATGACAATGAAACCAGTGTGACGAGTCTCACCAGTCAAAGAAGAGAGTGAAAGAGAAAGACAATCTTGTCCTGAGATTTTTCTGTAATCCTTTAACCTTATATGACATATATACAACACTAGACTACCATTCAGATGTTTGGGGTCTCATTAGGGTTGCACAATATACCGAAATGACCAAAACATCACAAATGTGCATATCGCAATATTTTTCAATAACTGATTTATTTTTAAAAATCATAAAGTCAGCCCTAGGCCACTTTGGATGAGGAAAACAACGACCGAAATAACTTCCTGTTTCAGTTTTTTAACACTGCACAATGGTTGACCAAAATGCAACTAACAGAACATTTTTAACTGAATCAAAATGATAAAATATCTTAAAGTTTCAATTAAATATGAGATTTAAATAAATAAATAACTGGAAGTGCTTTTAAACCAGCTTTGGATCAGCAGTGTTTACATCATCCAATGTGGTCTGTACTTAACTTCATGAATTAAAAAAAACGGATTCAGTTATACAGTGTTTACATCTTGAGAAGTGGTCTATAGTCTTTAAGTTTTAGGTTGATGCTGTTATGTGTGTGTGTGTGTGTGTACTGTCGTGTGTGTGTGTGCTGTCATGTGTGTGTGTGCGTGTACTATCATGTGTGTGTGCTGTCATGTGTTTGCGTGCTGTGTGCGTGTACTATCATGTGTGTGTGTGTGCTGTCATGTGTTTGCGTGCTGTTGTGTGTGTGCGTGTACTATGATGTGTGTGTGTGTGTACGTGCTGTCATGTGTGCTGTGTGTGCGTGTATCGTGCTGTTGTGTGTGCGTGTACTATGATGTGTGTGTGTGTGCTGTCATGTGTTTGCGTGCTGTTGTGTGTGTGTGTGCACAGTCATGTGTGTGTGTGTGCGTGGGAAGGGTAAACCCTACAGTATGGCATTGTGGGGACATTTTTTGGTCCTCTTGAGGAAACAAGCTCATAAATCATACAGCTTATAATCAACTTTTTTTGAAAATCTTAGAGAGCAGATAGTGTTTGTTGTTAGGTGTAGTGTGATTGTTAGGTGTAGGGAATATGACATACAGTTTGTACAGTTTAAAAACCATTGTGTGTATGGAATGTCCCCATAAAACATGGAAACCCAACATGTGTGTGTGTGTGTATACAGCTGCACCTGGGACATTGTGCCGTGCAAGAATACCACAGCGAGCAGCGAGTCTGAGGCCATAAAACAAGGAAATGAATCAGCTGTACAACAATCAGTCAATAATAACAATCTATAGTCTATAAATGATATCTGTTAGTTAATCCAGGTTTTAGTATTTTCTTCTCAGTGCAGTTCATTCTGACACACTATGCACTGCACATGAATGTCTATAGTAAGGGCAGAACTGGCGGGAAAGCGGCTCTGACAGACATATTGCGGTAATCTAATCCGCCGCTATTTAGCGCAGCCGCCACGGAGGCCATTGACAGCTCCCTGCGCCCCAGTGCCTGATGGGACAGATAGAGCGCATGCGGCGTGCCACAGAGAAATGCGACCCCGACCGCCTCAGAAACGAGAGGACCCCCGGCGCTGCGGTGCGGAGCGAGATAGCATTGTGCTCCAGAGAGGAATCTGGTTTCATTAGCATGGCTGTAGCATCAGTTAATGTTTATCTGATGAACGCCGCCGATCCACCTGTGCCCTGCTGCACTCACTCAACACATGACACATGACACACGTGTGTGCAACATTAACACACACACACACACAGTCAACCATAATACACTTTTCTCACGGACCCTCACAACCACCATCAGACTTTCCAACAATCTCCTCATTGTCCATTTGTCACAAATTGAGGAAAGCATGTCAGTGAAAGAGATCAACACATTTATAAACATCATCAGAGGACGGCGATGTAAATAAAGGAGTTAAAATAAGGTTACGGGAAATCAGGGGTGAGAAAGACATTAATAATGGCTACGGTCACCGGCAGACGATTTCAACATCATCCTGACACTATCTAGCTTCTTCTCATTTGCTCCATAGATAACTGGTTTTGGCAGTTTTGACCGTGCATACAATGCGACACACCACATAAAGTCCAATGCCAATGTCTGTTACTCAGAGCAGAACAGACAACAATACGCACGTGACTCAAGACGTTACAATGAAGAGCACAGCTGCGATAAACACAGTGGACCTCGACGAGACTGAACACGGTCTCACAGGTAGAACGCAAACCAGATGCTGCAGTCATTTTCTGACAGATGCACAACTCTACAACACGACTACACTAGACACCAAACTCAAATAAATCAACAACCAGATTCTTTTTGCTACGCGATCCACGTTCATTTTAAAGCTCCAAACCTTTTCAAGGATTTCAATTATTGTCTTATTAGCATTTCATGTATTGAAGACAAGTCTAGAGACAACCGTATGACACAAGATGACCAAGATGAAAAAAACATGACAGGATTTATCATAGTATACTATATAGGGCTCGACATTAACGCTTGTCCGAGACAAGTCAATGTTTTGTATTTGTTTTATTTCACGAGCTATCGTCGAACACACAAGCGTCTTCCCGACAAGCCGTCAAAATAAAAGTCTGATAAATCATGTGCTGTACTTTAGTTACTATAAACAGTTTCAGCGGTAACGACATAAACATTGTGTGGCCCAAACGTACCTTCCGGTAGTCCTCAACAAAGAATCAATAACTGTTAAATAGTTTTAATTTAATTTAAAACAATTAACAAGCAATAAAATACTAATATGAATATAAATTAAATTAAATACAAAATAAATGGTTCTGTCCTAACCAAACACAAATCGGAAGTTAACTGCGCGTGTGCCAGATGAAGCCGTCTTCAGTAAACTAGCATATAATGTGCAATACTGGACTGTTATAGTAACTGTAATATAGTATAGTAAAATACTACTATACTATAGTAAACTGATAAACTGCAGTAAACACTGCAAGTAGTATTTCATATTTACTATAGTAAGGTTGAAAAACACAGAAGCATCTAGGACAACAATTTAATATTGTAAATACTAGGGCTGTCAAATGATTAATCGCGATTAATCGCATCCAGAATAAAAGTTTGTGTTTACGTAATATATGTCTGTGTACTGTGCATATTCATTTTGTATTTACACACATAAACACATACTTATATATATATTTAGGAAATATTTAAATGTATTTATTTATATTTACCAATAATTGAAATTCTATATCAATGTTTATTAATTGTTATATTTGACATTTTTCTTAAATATATGCATTATGTGTATGTGTTCATAAATACAAAATTGAATTTGCACAGTATACCGACATATATTACGTAAACACAAACTTTTATTCTGGATGCGATTAATCACGATTAATCGTTTGACAGCCCTAGTAAATACAAATGTACACTACCGTATTATTGAATTATTGCAAAACGGAGAACTAACGCACATTAAGTCTCATCCAGGAAGATTTCTGATCTCTCTGGATCACACAGGAAATCTCTTACAAATCTTAAAGTGTTGAAAAGACAATATCGCAGAGACACCCGATACACTCTTCAGGCTAATTCTTCATTTACGGACAGATTATTATGAACTGACAACAGACTCCGTGATTCTCACCAGTGCATGTGTGTTGTCTACATACACAACAACAGCTTCATACACACACACACACACACACACATGACTCCGTCTCACAGATGATCTCAGTCTGACATTCCAGCAGACAAAGAATCAGGTGTTTGTTGGTCAACCGTCATGAAGGTCAAATTCAATCATTTGGCCCCGTGGAAGTGAAACAGCCATCAGGCCATTATGTTCTACAATTACCTTTTACTGTGCGCTCGTATAAGTGTGTAGTTTACGGGCTGCATTAGCGTGTCCACCGGTGTGCAATAATGTGCTGTTTCTGCATCTCACCGTGAAGCCCACAGCGACCTCGGACAAATGAGTCTATTGTGCGTGTTGTGTGCAGGATTATATTTTTTGTGTACCTGCATCATTATCTGCATTAGGAACGAGCCGAGTACGACAAACCACAAAGGGGTTATTTAGAAACCCAACGACGTTGTTTTATTGGCTTAAACCCGGGAATTATAGCGAACACGGCACATTAGTGCTCTGGATGGCACAGGCGTCACGGCGTCCAATGGAGAAACCAGCGGATGACCGAGGGCACTTCAAGTTATCATTTAAAGTTATCATCATCCCGGTTAAAGTTATCATTTAGTTCAGAGCATCAATCTCGTTTTTACACAACGTCTGAAGCTGGGATGGAATTCCAGCCATGAACCTAAATAAGATTCCCGAGAGAGAAAGTGCTGACTGGAGTTTGTAATGGATTAGCTATTGACACGTATAATGACACAGCGTGAGAGATTTAAAACATGACCTGATCCTGCAGGATTCCCAAACGTCCTGAAGATTACAATTACTTTGACATATGGAGCTCACGCCACACCCATTAAATAGCATGAACATGTCAATTAAAATACATGGTGTTATGTCACAGATATGCCTTTGACACGGGTAATAATAAGGATTTATAGGCATAGACATGACATTTAAATAAAAATATACCCGCTTTAAATTCCTTACAAAAAATACATAAAAAAGTTCAAATATATAATCTTTGAAAAGTATAAAAAATAAAGCGTTGTTTTCAGTTATTATACATTAGTATCTCTTTCTATCTTTAATCATTTTAGGAGACATGTCTGAAACAAAGTTGCGCAATAGGAAAACATACTTCTGTCTTCACTCTTAAAAAGAAAAGTGCTTAAAAGGTTTTTCACAGCGACGCCATAGAAGAACCATTTTTGGATCCACAAAGAACCATTCAGTCAAAGGTTCTTTAAAGAACCATCTTTTTATAATCTAAAGAACCTTTTTTTGCCACAAAGAACCTTTTATGAAACAGAAATGTTCTTCAGATGTCAACCAAAATGTTATTCTATAGCATCAAAGAACCTTTTTTTAAGAGTGTTATAGAGTAAAGGTCTTTGCACATAAATGTTCGTGTGTGTTTTTTCCTATTTGGCGCTTGTTTGTACGGTGTCTCTGAATTGTCAAAATGTTTACTACGGATGCGAAAAACGCAAAAATCCAACCCAGTCCGAATTTTTATGACGGATGAAAATATCGCATGTGGTGTGTAAATGTGATTGACACGACGTGAGGTCGTATTTATTTTTTAATGTGCGGAAATTTCGGACTCTATGTGCAATGGCCTTAAAACACAATAAATTGTACTAAACTGCAATATATTGTAGTTTTTATTCTTATAGTATTCTTCAGTATTTACTGCATATTAATGCACTATAGTTAATACTATAATATACTTTTTTGTAATTACTACAGTAAACTGTCGTAAATTGCACTACACCGTAGTAAAGTATAAATGATATGCTATAGCACAGTCTGTAGTATTAACTATAGTCTTCTCATCAACTGTAGTGAATACTGTAGTAAACTTTTGAATTTACTATAGTAAGGTTGAAAACACAATAGAATCGAGAAATTTGACTATGGCTCACTACATTTGTATACTTTCATGTGGGGACACTAAACGAAACACAGCTGAGAACTAACATATTTACAGACGAACAACCAGAAAATAGAACGATGCCAAAGTGCAAAGCAATATAAATGTCTATAAATAGACATTGCACATTATTAAAATATAAATCACTGTCATGTTTAAGTTCCAGTGAAAAATAACAGTACTGATATAAAACGTATACAGTGTCATGTCATACGAGGTCTCAGTCATAGCGTCCAACCCTGCTGGGAATGTTTTTATTCAAAATGATGTCATTATGGACATGTTAGCGTGACTCGAGAAGTTCTTTAAATGAACTAACATTAAAACTTAACGAACCGAACGTGTGTCCTTCTCAAAGCCGTAGGAAAGCAGTTTCTTAAATGGTAAAAGTATTGCTAAGTAAACAGGACTTTTAAGAGAGTCAGTGTCCGTGTGTTTCCTCGTGCTGATTCAGCATCACTGCTAACAGGAAACTTTAACAGCGCTCCCAACAATTCCCTGTGAACCCCGTGAACTCTGGGCGCGTGCCAGTTCAGCGAAATTAACAGCCTGAACCAAACACGCGAAGACAAATGAAGAGCAAAGCAGTGCACCATTAGAGAAGAAAACCTCCTTCACGGCCAAACAAAATTAAAGTCCTTCATTGTCTGTGTAGTGTTGAACTGTTCGTGTTTAATGCTAACTGCACTTTGATGCAAAACACTCAGATCAAACTAGACTGTACATGTTTGTAAAGAAAGATTTTAAAACAAATCATATTATTACTTAGTAAAAAATAACATAAAAATAATACATTGTTTTATGTTTGTTATCTGGAAATAACAAACCTGCAAATGCTGTGACTGGCCAATCAGAATCAAGCATTCCAACGAGCCGCGTAAGTATAAAATAACACACATCACCTTTTATTTACTTCAATTAAACGTGTTATTAAATGCATCAATTTGATAAATGCATTTCTTCAGGTAATCGATCTCGCGTGATGATGCCACAACAGTTCACCAAAATGACCGAAGTCTCCAGACAGACTAGAAAGCCGAAAGCAACGGACAGGGGGCACGAATCTGCTCACCTCACTGTGTGTGTGTTAGGTTTGTGCCAAACCACTACCCTCTCATTACTGTGATTTCACTTCTCCAGAGTGGCTCCACTGTGGCTCACCCCCCCCCACACACACGTACGCGCACGCACGCACACACACACACACACACACACACGCCGCCCCGTGCATGCACCCTACCATTAGGAGTCTCCCTCTGTGAACACGCCTGGGTCATAAAGTCTAAAGCTTAACCACATCATCACATTCTCGTGTGTACGACATCTCTGACTGCTCCTGCACACATTCGTGCGCGTGTCATCAGGTTTACTGCGTCCTGATTGGTCGACATGATTTGCTGGAGGCTTTAATCCAAAGCGACAAAAATGATACTAAACATTTGTTTTTGAGGATGTGCAATCCCTTCGACGACCTCGGCGTTGCCAGCACCACGCTCGTACCACTGAGCTGCAGGAAATGAGTTTGATATTTTCAGGAATAGTAACTTCAGTTATCATTTCTAGCCTAAGCAGCATTCGCTCTTCTCCACTGCTACGGGCTCTTAAAGGAACAGTTCACCCCAAAACAAAAATCACTTTTTCTCAAAATATCTTCTGTTGCGTTCACTGATTTCCAGCCACATGAGAGAGAATAAGCGATGACAGGTCGAACTGTCCCTTTTAATCTTAATCGTATCGACGGAAATGACTGAACGCTTCATGTTTATAACTTTTTTGATGTATTGTTTTCGCTGGAATCTCGCGTACGGTCGTATGTGAGAGAGACGGAACAAACAGTCTGGACACGTGACACAACTACATGTCCCTCTCTCGTATACGGCGCTGCGGGTCTCATAAAGACAGAGAAAAACACACTGGCTGTTATTGTTGTCGTGGCTAGTAGCGTATAATTTGGAGGGTGGGGTGGAGATCGGGTTTCTCTGTGACTCGTCCAGTGTTTTGTGACGGTTCTATGGAGAGAAAGGGGGTCGACCTTGAAAGTTTTGTTGAAGCAAAGTAATGCAGCAGTGAAACACAAGGAGAGGTAAACCACAGCTGGCCAACACACATATTCACGCACACACACCCAAGCCCGCGCACACAAAGACACACACGAGCACTCATACGCATGCACGCACATACACACTCACAAGCACAGAGACACACATATGTGCACACACACAGCACAGAGACACACATGTGCACACACATGCGCACGCACACACACATATGCGCACGTACGCACACACAAGCACAGAGACACACACGAGCACACACATGCGCACACACACACACATGCGCACATACACACTCACAAGCACAGAGACACACATGTGCACATACGCACACACAAGCACAGAGACACACACGAGCACACACATGCGCACACACACACACATATGCGCACATACGCACACACAAGCACAGAGACACACACGAGCACACACATGCGCACACACACACACATACACACACACAAGCACAGAGACACACACGAGCACATAGACACACATGTGCACGCGCGCTCATACGCACACACAAGCACAGAGACACTCACAAGCACAGAGACACACATACGCACGCACACACACATACCCACACACAAGCACAGAGACACACACGTGCACAAACAAGGTTGTTTTGGACAGAAGGTCTTACGGGCCATTAAACTTCCTTCAGTGCTGAGCGTCTGAATGACTTTACATCAGATCAGATAAGACGTGGGATGAGACGCACTAAGCGGCCGGTTGAGGTTAGCTCAGCCTCTTCATCAGGACACAGATCTCAACAAAGTGAAATTACACACTGGAGAAATTTCATTACGCTCAAACCACACTTACATGAATGAAAACTAAACACTGAAGTGAGAGAGGTCACAGAAACTTCCTTCTGAGGTTCTTTAAAATCTAAGAAAGAAACGATGTAGTTCTTTTAAGAACCTTTGACTGAACGTTTCTATGGCGAACCGTTTGTTGCACCTTCTTGTATAATGCGTAGTTATAAAGAGACGTAAAAGCACCACATTTTGAAAAAGAAACAACGAAATAACAGTTAATAAAAAGGATATCACATTTTTAAAAGAAAGGTATTAAATGGTTTAAAAAGCAATAAAAACATGTGATTTATGTTAAATTAAGGCAGCAAATAGGACACAGAATTGCCAAGGAATAAAAATGAATGAAAAGAAGCGAAATCTCTCTCCCCCACTTCACTTCCTGTCCTTATTGTGTCCTTTCTGATTGATTTTGGGCACAGACGAGACATATTTAGATATATTTGCCATGCACTGGGCACTGTTATTCACCACAGTTATTATACACCTAAGACAAACCCAAACAGTCTTAAGAATTATTCATAGGAACATTAGTATACATGAGTGATCTTGACCAAAGATTCTTACATACGAATGAATCATAAAGACCAATAGATGATTTAATGTTACAATGATTACATCAATGTTTAAGAGCACATTTGTCTCCGGGGGCCTAGAAGCCCGAGTTCAGAAGTTGAGACAGGAAAAATCGAGGCAATCTCCTCTGACCTTGAATACAGATAAGACACAGACGTGGTCTAATAGTTTTTGATGATTTCATATGAGGTGACCTTGTATACAAGTTTATTAAAAATGAGGTAATAGCGAGCGCACCCCCATTGAATACGTACCACCTTGTTGCCTGGGATTTATTTGTGGCAGGAAAACGACAATTGGTTAATAAAAAATACTGGTTAACTAAAACTAAATTGACAAATAACGGCGAAAACACCAAAAATAAATATTTGGAAAAAAAATAGAAGTACATGTAACCGCAGGAAGTGTAAGTGTCAATACACTCAAGTCATGATGACAGTTTTCATCGACAATGAAAAAGTACTGGAAGTACTGAAGATGTGACCAAGTGCCTCAGACCTCACACCCTAACAAACTTCTGGGTTTTGTTTGCCCATTTGTTGGGTGAATACGGACAAACTCAACCGCTGGTTTAAATGAACCCAGAACACTTTTCCAAGTTCATGCCAATAAGACATATAATTATATTATTCATATAAAATAAACGGTGTGTTATTGAAGTAGATTCACATCAAACCGTTCCAGATATTGTCTGACTGTTAGAAATGATTCCACGTCTGCAAAACAATGCATGTAAAACCCTCCCAATGATAGATGTGTATTCTGTTTGTGTGTCATGTAATGATTCAGCTGTCACGCACATTGTGTTTGCTCTCTGCCGAGATTATAATCAGATCAGGACGGGAACAGACGTCTTCTGCCAGTCTGATAACCTTTGAATCAGATCTAAAGAGCCACAGTTTAGTCCAGAAGGACCGAATGTCAGAGAGTTTCCCGTCTTTGTCCAGCTCGTGCTGGTCGGCCCGAATGGAACCGCAGCCAAAGGCATAAATCAAGGTGACGGAGAGCGTGAATGGACGCGTGACGTGCCAAGAAACAGACCGGCACCCAGCGCCGCTTATATTAAACTTCCTTTAATTGTGTCGTGCTTTGACTGCTCGAGTGCATGGAGTCGACTGGAGACGCTCAGCAGACGCATGACATCAGTCGTGCTCGTGTGACGCGTCACGGCTCACCTGCCTCTCACATCTCTGTGTGGACCGCACCCTCACCCCAGAGAGATGAGAACCCCCCAAGCCTGTGGTTGGCCAATTAAAGCCCACCCGTCTGTGGACACACCTGTCTGCGGAGAATACGGTGACCTTTAGGACGCAAAGTTATCGCCAGTAAGCCAACAGAAGGTTTCCTTCGGAAAATGTATTTTGTTGTGGTTGTGTATGAACCTTTAAGTCGAATGTCAACATCATACAGAAAGTGTTGAGATGATGCTGAAGGACCCGGAGGAAACAAAACACAACATTAAAAACAAAGAGAGCGTGAACTTTTAAACCGGAAGTAAATTCAGTCATTTGTGTCTTGTGGACTATATGTTTCATTTACAAAACTACAGGAATGAACTGAGCGCTGTAAACAGTCCGTAGTAAATGTGTGTTTGTTTTTACCTACGCTTGATCATTAAACATTTACTTGACGTGATAAATTCAACAGAAAGAATAAAAAAGGCTGTTTAGTATTCACAAACAATGAGGAAAGTTGTGGAAACGAAATGTTGCGAAGGTCAGAAATCCTGCAAACTATAGAGTATGGAAGTAGGCCCTTATGTGAGCTGGAGCTGGGGATGGAGGAGGGAAATGTGCTCCCGAGCAACACGATAAGCTGCTGTTAGCTATAGGTAGATGAGGATGCGAGCTTGAGTCACGTGACCTGCCAGAACCAACGCTATACGCTAGATTGTGTGCATATTTACTTTGTATTTATAAACGTATTTAAAAAAAATCTACATTTAATACCTCCAATTGTTTCCTAAACACATACATGTCTACATGTCTACATGTATGCGTTCATAAATACAAAATGAATATGCACATTGCACAGACACAGCCTCTTGGAGGAGCGAGGAAGTCTTATCATCTTTTTTATCGAATGAATATCTTGTTTTCAGCAAGTTGAAAGGTTTTACTGGAACCCTCTCTGTTTGGAAAACAACCTTTGTGAAGACCAACGGCTTCTTCCACAGTGGCTGTCAACGGTTGTTCAACATTCAGTCGGGGTTGTGCACACTTTCTAAAACTCATTGAAAATCCATAATCTCCAGCCCTCTGGAGACGTCAAAGCCAAACTCTGTCTTGTTATTCTTGAATCATTCTTCAGCGTGACCGCCAGATAACATGCCATGTCACGGCTTCTCCGTGTAACACAGCGTGGGTGTGGAGAAGACTTGTGTGTCGGGATGTGTGTCTTTGTCAAAGGGACATAAATCAATGTCTCGAAAGTCCGCCACAGGGGAAGACCAATGTTTCCATGATAATGACGGATGAGAAATAAAACAACCTCAGTGATCATCTTCATGTCAACACAAACACAAGTACACACATCTGAGAAGCAGGAAGATTTCTTTACGACAGGACAACGCGGAAAAAAGATCATTTCCCTGAGAAGATTTGTGTGGGGTTGTGTACGGAGATGTTCTCACACAGTCATGCAGAAGTTGGGTTTGAAATACTACAGAAACATATCTCATATACACCAGGAACCTTTGGATAAAAGTGCAGGAATGTCGTTGCATTAATAACAAAACACAACTTCAGGTTTCTCTGTCAGGTAATTCTGAGCTCACACGGTGACAGGTGATCTCGGGCTTTAAAACCAGCGCCAGTTGTTTTGTGAGCTACTGCCATGACATTCATATGTTTTCAACTCTTATAGGTGCAGCTGTGTGTTGAACGCTGGTGTCTTGTGTTCATGCCTCAAACAATAGTGTGTATCATCCAGATGTCTGCGATTATATGACTCAAGTGTGTGTGTGCGTGTGTGTGTGTGTGTATGTGTGCGTGCATGTGTGTGTGTGCGTGCATGTGTGTGTGTGCGTGCATGTGTGTGTGTGCGTGCGTGCGTGTGCGTGCATGTGTGTGTGTGCGTGTGTGGTGCGTGTGTGCATGTGTGTGTGTGTGTGTGCGTGCATGTGTGTGTGCGTGCATGTGGTGTGTGCGTGTGTGTGCGTGTGTGTGTGCGTGCGTGTGTGCGTGTGTGCGTGTGGGGGTCAGTCAGTTCATCCACCTGTTGCCCTGAGGCCAAAGAACCACCAATTGCCTTGTCCCGACAAGTCTCTCACTCTCTCTCTTGCTCATTCGCTCACTCACTCACTCACTCACTCACTCACTCTACCATATTTAACTCACTCACTTGCACTCTCTCTCTTTCCTAACTAGCTCACTCGCTCGCTCTCCTAACATCACTGACAACAAGAAGAGAACTGAAAATTGCTCACATTCTTCAAATATCTTTCTGTGTCCATCGGAACAAATAAATGTATACAGGTTAGAAACAACCTGAGGGTGAGTAAACGATGACAGAATTTTCATTTTTGGAAGAACTGTCCCTTTAAGAGACACAGAATATTCTATATTCATGAATGTCTCTTTTAAAACACAGTTTCTCATTAATCTCTGCTTTGATTAAAAGTGTGCTCACATTTGTACGCGTATATTAACGGCAGTAATATATGTTTTGCTCTGAGATCTGCTTGTACCGCTCACCAAATAAATACATGCATTGGTTTTCCACCCTCTCTCTAATCCACAAAATAAATCTATGCTTCCAAGACGTCTGTGTAAACACTTCTCCCGCACGTGAAATGAGTAACAGGGTTAGATTCTAAGTAGCGGGCTTCTGTCAGGTCCAGTAGTCTGTGCCGCCACACCCTTTAATAACAGCGTTACAATGAGCCATAATCACGCCACATTCACTCCAGAAGAACATCTGACACTTGACTTGAAAGTTCAGCATCATTCAGAAGTTTGTGCAGATGGACAGATCTTACTGTGCACCAGAACCGTATTTACATCGGGATAAATGTACAGACATCAGTCACTCCTGAGCGGACTTTCTTCTAAAGATCAGCCGTCACACCTCTCCTCTGTAAAAGCCTCAAATCTCCCCATCACAGTCTGGCTTCCTCTCCAGAGAAAAACAAACAGAGGAGCTGCCCGGCGTGAAGTGAATGATGGAGCTGCCGGCCGGAGGTCTCTGATAGCATCTACTGTGTGTGTGCAGGAGACAAACTGATAACACAGTAACTCGGGACGCTTTACTGTCATTGTGTGCAAAGCAAAACAAAATCACAGACATTGTGACGGCTTTGCAACGCTCCCTGAAATAAAAGCACTTGTGGACGTGATGCTTCTTTCACGCAACGGCTCTAAAAACGAGGAGACATGTGATTCATGTTGAGCTGCGTTGTTTGAAAAGCGCTGAAATTTAGTGTAAGAGCCGACAAAGACAGATCGTCCAATCAGATCACAGAACCCAGAAAAAAATGTTTGATGCACAGAGTTAAGCAAATGACAAAAACAGTGTAGGGGTGTAACGATATATCGAAGTATTGTAAATCGCAATACAAAAACATTAAGATATGTATCGTAGACCAGGGCGATGCATTTTAAATGAAATGTTAAAATGAGATTTTTCAGTGACAGATCCATTCAGCTTTTCATCCGCGAAAACGATTGAATAAAATTTTCAATATTCTCAATTCTTCAACAAAAAACAAATGTTAATACAAATTATTGTGTTTTGGGGAAATGTTTTTGTGTATCGTGAGCCGAGCGTATAGTTACAGCCCTAAAAACAACATGACGAATGTGCTAAAATCTAAGGGTGCGTTTACATCACACTGAGATCCGATCGCAATGCGTCCTCGACTACCTCTGGATCAGGACACGCTGATCGGATGACATTCCGGTCAAAAGCGTGTTTAAACCCGTCTTCTCAATGTGTATGTGGACAACATCCAGATACAGATCGCATGTTAATGCCAAATGTAAACGCGACCTAAGTGATGTCTGAGAGTTGAAACATGATGTTATCTACTGTACCTTATCTTCCAGACGGATCAGTCGGGCTCCAATCGTGTGATATTCTTTATCCACACCTTTCTCTGGAATCACATCAACATACATGAAGCATGTTACACAAGATCCACGTGGGTTCAGTTTGAAAACGCTCTCACAGAGACAGAAGCGGTCTGTTTTGACTGCCGTCATTGTTTATATGCGACTCTTTCTTCAGTGGAACACAAAAGAAGATATTTTGAGAAATGTCTCCGGGGTTTTTAATTTCATACAATGGAAGTCAATGGAGTTCAGTGTTGTTTGATGATCAACATTCTTCAAAATATCTTCTTTTGTGCTCTGAAGATGAAAGAAAGTCATACAGGTTTGACATGACATAAGTGGCATTTTTTAACAATAAAATTGCTATTTTTCACGATGACCACGAACAGAACAGTCGATATGTAAAAGTGTTCATTCATATATCAATCATAAAGCACGATCATATGAAATAAGGAGTTTTTGTAATCTACTTTCAGTTTTTCCTCTTTGGATGGACTGCAGAGGAAGATTTGAGGTCTGAAGGTTACAAAGCGTTTTAATTTCCAAACGCTTTCCATCATGTGTTTTCCCTTCAATCCGCACTTGATACGGGACCAATAAAAAGTAACAGCAGCGACCGGCACCTCTTTACTGGAATGTTTTCTTTTCCTTTACCTGGCAGGAACATTCCCGGTTTCCCCAACGTGTGATCCAACCTGCGAGAGGAAAAACAGCAGGAAACTGTGAAATACACAGCAATTGTTGGGAAGCTCCGCCCACAGGGTTCATACGGAGGGGCGAAACGTGCCGAGGAGGGGGTCGTGGTGACGTGGCGAGGTCATCTCACCTTCTCTGGAGTTCTTTGATGCGGACCATCATGTTGAGATGCCCCTGTGAATACTGCTCGATCACGTCTCGCACGTCGTACGGCTTCCTCGCTTGCTGTGGGACAGAGACGGAGTCGGTGAGCGCTATTGTCATCGCGGCCGACTGTGTTCTGTTCCCCTGGGTCACTGACTTCCGTGTTTTGTGACGACATCTCACTTTAACTCAATAACAACAATAGTGAAGGTATGGAGCAGGTGTCCAACAGACAAAACTCAAAGTCAACGGAAAACACCAAACAAAATAGAGGTAAACACTAAACGTACCGTCAAAACTTTTTCATTTTCATATCTGTATTTTGTTTGGTGTTTAGTTTTCTATTTGATAGTTGACAAATATGTTTATTAATCGTGTGTTTGGAAAATAACGTCATTGTTCATTTCCGTTTATTGGTCCGTCTGTAGATGACGACACGCATTTCATCGTCACAACAAGGGAACTTTTTTTCTCTCCTTTTTGAAAATACAGTGATAGTCTTAAATTTCATAATCATTTAAAGTCCCCGTGAACCAGAAGTTGCGATCGGTTTGACTTCTGTATTTGATGCACTGAATGAGAAAAATAGTGGGCGTGGCTTTTGTCGTTCTCTCAGATTTGATTGGATGTATAAAAACAGCCGTTGCGTTTTGAAATGAAACTGGCAGCAGACTGACAGTTGAAGGGGAGGAGTTAACGGATGCTCCGCCCAGGCCGTCAAACATTGGTCATATAAGATGGATATGCTAACAGGAAGGAAGTGCTTTTTCAGATTTTAACTGAAGATTATGAGGGCACATGAATTGTAAAAAGTTAAACTATTTACACTAAACGCTGCGATATTTCATGAAAGAATTGGCATCATAATTGTTTGTTTCACTGGGACTTTAATAATTCAACATCTACATATGAAATTTGATGCTTTCATTCATGTTTCAGTGCACATTCGTATTTTATTCTCAAAACGGATTTCTCATCGTACCTGAAATTTCCGTCGAGCCACAAAGTACTGCATCCTCCTGATGACCTTGATGGCAGATTTGTGTGCGTGAGAAAGTCTGAAGAGAACAAAACAAACAAACACACGGGTCAGAACTGCCAAGCCGGCCTGCAGTAAACGTGTGTGTGTGTGTGTTTACGTGGCAGCGCAACACACACTGAGACTCTCCAAATGAACTCTGGGAGGGCATTCTGGGGTTTTTGGCTGAAGTTCTCTGTTATTTCCACGGTAAAAAATGGCCCTGCCAAAGTTTATACCCAGAAATACGTGCAGCAGTAATGCAGTCTGCTGGAAAAACAAACGGCATTTCTGCACAGATAACACAAACACTTAAGACTAGATAACAAGCTTCAGACCAAAACGAATCTCATAAACACGTCTGGAGTCTAAACGGCTTTAGTGCAGAGCTCGTCTGGGCGTTTATCAATGACCCGGAGGAGACACTCTGACCTTAAAGTGACAGTAAATCATCACACAACTCAGTGTCTGGAACATTTGTGTGTGTGTGTGAGTATGTGTGCGTGTGTGTTGTGTGTGGGTGGTGCGTGTGTGTGTGAGTGTGTGAGTATGTGTGCGTGTGTGTGTGGGTGGTGCGTGTGTGAGAGTGTGTGTGTGTGAGTATGTGTGCGTGTGTGTGGGTGTGTGTGTGAGAGTGTGTGTGTGTGTGAATGTGTGTGCGTTGTGTGTGTGTGGGTGGTGCGTGTGTGAGAGTGTGTGTGTGTGAGAGTGTGTGGTGTATGTGTGGGTTGTGAGTGTGTGTGTGTGGGTGGTGCGTGTGTGAGTGTGTGAGAGTGTGTGGTGTGTGAGTGTGTGTGTGTGAGTGTGTGTGTGTGTGTGTGTGGGTGGTGCGTCTGTGATTGTGTGTGTGTGTGAGTGTGTGCGTGTGTGGGTGGTGCGTGTGTGTGTGAGTGTGTGAGAGTGTGTGTGAGTGTGTGCGTGTGTGTGTGTGAGTGTGTGTGCGTGTGTGTGTGTGTGGGTGTGCGTGTGTAGTGGTGGGTGTGAGAGTGGTGTGCGTGGGTGAGTGTGTGTGTGTGTTGTGTGTGGTGTGGGGTGCGTGTGGTGTGGGATGTGGTGTGTGTGTGTGGTGTGAGTGTGGTGTGTGTGTGCGTGTGTGTGGGTGGTGCGTGTGTGATTGTGTGAGAGTGTGCGTGTGTGAGTATGTGTGTGTGTGTGTGTGGTGGTGTGGGATTGTGTGAGTGTGTGTGAGTATGTGTGTGTGTGTGTGGTGGTGCTTGTGGTGTGTGGTGTGTGTGAGTGTGTGTGCGTGTGTGAGAGTAGTGTGGGTGGTGTGGTGGTGGTCGTGTTGTGTGAGTGTGTGAGAGTGTGTGGAGTGTGAGTATGGTGTGGGAGTGTGTGGGTGTGAGTATGTGTGTGTGTGTGGGTGGTGCGTGTGGGAGTGTGTGAGAGTGTGTGAGTATGTGTGTGTGTGTGTGGGTGGTGCGTGTGTGTGTGGTGAGTGTGCTGTGTGTGGTGTGTGTTGTAGTGGTGTGAGAGTGTTGCATGTGTTGTGGGTGGTGCGTAGTTGTGTGGTGCGTGTGTGTGTGTGGCTGGGTGGTGCGTGTGTGGGTGTGCGCGGTGTGCGTGAGAGTTGGTGGGTGGTGAGAGTGGGTGTGAGAGTGTGTGTGTGTGAGTATGTGTGCGTGTGGGAGTGTGTGAGAGTGTGTGTGTGTGAGTGTGTTGTGTTGGGTGGTGTGCGTGGGTGTGGTGAGAGTGTGTGAGTCGTGTGTGCTGTGTGTGGGTGTGCGTGTGTGTGTTGAGTGTGTTTGTGTGTGTGTGTTGTGTTCGTGTGTGAGAGTGGTGCATTGTGTGGGGGTGCGTGAGTGTGTGGCGTGTGTGTGGTGTTGCATGTGTGTGGTGTGTGCGTGTGTGAGTAGTGGTGTGGTGTGTGTGTGTGAGTATGTGTGCGTTGTGGTGTGTGGGTGGTGCGTTGTGTAGAGTGTGTGCGTGAGTATGTGTGCGTGGTGTGTGAGGTGTGCGTGTGTGAGAGTGTGTGTGTGTGAGTATGTGTGCGTGTGTGTGGGTGGTTGCGTGAGAGTGGGTGTGTGCGTGTGTGTGTTGGAGTGTGTGTGCATGTGTTTGTGTGTGGGTTGTGCGTGTGTGTGTGGTGCATGTGTGTGCATGTGGGTGGTGAGAGTGTGTGGTGCGTGTGAGTGTGAGGTGTGTTTGTGTGAGTATGTGTGTGTGTGTGTGGGTGCGTGCGTGTGTGAGAGTGTGTGTGTGGTGAGTATGTGTGCGTGTGTGGGTGGTGCGGTGTATTGTGTGAGAGTTGCGTGTGAGTATGTGTGGCTGGTGCGTGTGTGTGTGGTGGTGCGTATGTGTGCGTGGTGCAGTAGTGTGTGTGAGACCCATATGTGTGTGTGTGGTGTGGGTGGTGCGTGAGTGGGGAGTGTGTGTGAGTGTGTGGTGTGTGTGAGTAGGTGTGTGGGAGTGTGTGTGAGTAGTATTTGGTGTGTGTGGTGTGTTGTGTGGTTGTGGTGCGTGTGGAGTGTGTGTGAGTAGTGGGTGTGTGTGTGTGAGTCTGTGAGAGTGTTGTGTGAGTCGTGTGCGTTTGTGTGTGTGTGTGGTGTGTGGGTGTGATGTGTTTAGCGTGTGTGTGTGTGTGTGTGTTGTGCGTGCGTGCGTGTGCTGAATCTGCCTATATAAAACAAAAATCCCACAGTCTCATGTGCGTCTCAGATGTTTCTCATGAGAAAAAGAGTCAGAAATGTCACAATGTGTCTGTCATGAGAGTTTGAGAAGAGACGTCAATGTGTCAAACTGAGCTCAGATTTGTCTCGTCTGCTATCAAAAGTCAATATTAGTGAAGATCTCGATATCAACTCAAACATTTCTCATCACATTTACTCAAATCCAGATGATTTGACCTCCACAATCTACATTCATGACTCCACATGCGTTTAAACTCTCATTTGATTCTCTTTCTATTTCTCCTAAAAGACAAACATGAGTCGAGACTTAAATGAGACACAACTGAGAACTCCATCAAATCTCCTGAGCGACCTATGAGCGATAACATGACGTAACTATGACGTCAACCCATGTTTCTTCGGGCCCGCACACACGTGAGTTGTTGATACCGTGCGTGTGTCTTAAGTAGAGACATCAGTGACGCTTCGAGCGCTACCACCGCTGGACCATCAGCGACACACTCTTCACAATCTCACCGGACAGAAGAGGGTGTCACATCCTCCAGATAACAACTCAAATATACGTCACAAACACATCCGTCCTGAAGAGCATAAACCCCAGCCGGGTGACGATCCTCACAGCTCCAGTCTGTTGTGATAAAACACACGGAGACGTCCCTGATCTGTTCCCCGTGACCGTGCTTGTGACACAGGCTTGTTCCGAGACGTCGTAATGAGAGGCGGGACGGCCGGACAAAAGCCTCCAGCAGCACCGACACAGACCGTAAAACAGGCAGATCAAAGCCCGTCTGCCGTCCTCTCATCCAGACCATGCAGGAAACGCACAATATGACAACATCCAGAGCCGGTACGAGTCTCGGAACACAACACCACTGGAGGAAAACACAAAACACGTGATGTTCAATCACAGATGGGAATCCTCACAAGAGATTTAAAGTGACACTTCACGCGAAAATAAAAATTCTGTCATCATTTACTCGCCTCGAGTTGGTGAACACAGAGAAAGGTATTTATAAGAATGCTCTTGACCGGACAGATCTCGCCCCCCCATTGACTCCCATAGTAGGAAAAATGACTTAATCATGTTTTGCTCTGTTGAACACAAAAGAAGATATTTTGAAGAATGTAGGACGGCACACACTTCTGGGGCACTTTTGACTCCCATTGTATGATCTGTTTGGTTATAAGCATTCTTATAAATATCTTTCTCCGTTTGGTTCTCAAATGAAACTCCATCAAATCTCTTAAAGCGCAACCTCCCGTTGGGTACATGTTGAGAAATGAAGCGTGATTCTGGTCAAGTCTTCAGTTTGGCTGCTTCAGAGACTCTTGGATGAGAAAGTGCTGACTGAGATCATGAGCTCACGGTGATGTGTGCCAGAGGTTTTCTCTTCACCTCTCTCGCTGTAAGTGTAAATCTCCTCTTATCTCTCTCTATCTGCATGTCCATGCATTTGGCAGAAGCTTTTATCCAGAGAGTGCATCACAAGACATACATTTGATCGGTATTTCTTCCCTCGGGATCAAACACGACCTTTACCCTTTGAATGTAATTCTCTATCTCAGATTTTTACTACTGTAAAAAAAAACACAATCGACTGATACTAAATCACAAAACTCATCTGAACGATTCATTTAGGAATCAGCCTAACATGGCTCTCGAACGAATCTCATACTTTCAATCTTTTGTAAATATCTGTTTAAATGAAACGACATATTAGTACAAATCTGGTGGAGTGCAGAATGTGAGTGTGGCGGTCCGAACGTCTCGTTTCTTTCTCACAGGAAGAGGAAGTGACTGTTGACCCCTGAAGGCACAAACAATGAGTCTAAAACGCAGGTTGGGTTCAAAAGCCTGTGGGCACGCGGTAAAGAGACCGTTACATTACACACAGTAACAGAAGCACGGATTACACAACAACACGCAATCTGATCCTCAACATAAACACTAACAATGAATGAAAGATGTCACCGCAGTTCACATGACGACGTTCAAGTGTGAAGAATGAAACTTTGGCCCAGTTCACACAGATACGGATAAAAAGTGTGTGAACGTGTGGATCCAGTTACTCTTCTGCAACACAATCAACGCTGGCTTTATGATTCATGCTTTAATGTGATTGTGACCTGTTTACACGGATTACACGTGTTCAAGAATGAATTATATCTGCCCGTCTGGGGGTCCCGCTCATTCAGATCCCTCAAACGCGGAACACTTTAAAGTTCATGTTAAATGGGAAGTTTTTGATTATTTTGGGATTATGTATTGTTGTAAATGATCTTTTGTTTTATGCTCTCAGCAGAGAAGAGCGTGACAGACTGAAGGACGGGGATGTTGGGCCTAAACATGTTTCTTTGTTGTAAGACCCCCTTTGTGTAGAGTGCATTGCTTTGCGGCCCCCCAAATAAAGACTTATAATCTTAAAATTGTAATTAGACCTAAACATATTCAGTTATACAATGCTGAAACGTCAATTCTTTTGGTTGGTGGTCTTTTTTTCTGATGTTTGATTGCACAACATTTATGATAAATTTCATAAAATGCCACGAAATCTTTGGCCCCCCTTGAGCAAGTTACTCTGAAAAAGTAATTAAACACTAGTTACTAATTACATATTTAATAGTTTAATTAAATTACGGTACAAATTACTCTCTCCAAAAAGTATTTTGTTACTTTCTATATCCTACATCAAGTGATTCAAGGATGGATGTGAAACGGCTCTTTTAATTCGTTCAAATGAATAATATAAAACCACATAAAGTAATATTATTAACTGACCAAAGTATTACAAATGTGAGGATACATTAAAGCACAGATTTTAAAGTTAGACTTTGAATTTTGATGTCAATTCCACTATTGCACACACAGTATTTACTTGAATTACTTCAGAAGTAACTGTAATTAAATCACAGAAACAATTAGTTAATCACTTACTTAACTTTTTCAAGGGAAAGTAAATTAAATTACAGTAACTAATGACTTAATAACTAGTTACACCCAGCACTGGGCCCACGGCCCCCCGTTTGAGAACCACTGGCCTAAAAAGCTCTTCAGCTTGGTTTAGTTCTTTGAATCGGCTCCCGTTGCGAGGCCAAACTCCTAACCACACATTCACACGTCCAGGTTTCTCCAAGAACTTATTCTTTCACGATTGTTGTAGCCACTCGGTGCTAAATGGGGCAAAGACCTAAAACGTCTTCTTCCCCTTCCTCCCTTCCTCTCTTCTCTCTCTCTCTCTCCTCTCTCTCCTCTCTCTCTCTCTGCCCCAGGTTCCCCCGACTGACTCCTGTCAGAGGAGATAGAGGTGATGTCCTACACCTGCAGAAACCAGCGCTCTCTTTTAAGGACTGACTGAATGCAGGACACCCGAGAGCAGCGTGTGAGGACTGATGTGTTTTCAGTGTGTGTGTGACAGGAGGAAAAGCCAGAGGAAGCAGTGAAAGGGAGGACGGCCTGGCAGCAGATCGCTGTTGGCAGCGGGAACGCGGCCGAGGAATTAAAACGAGGGAAGGAAAGAGAAGGGAAAGCAAAATGATGACTGAGAGTTTATCTTCTCCCTGAAGCCCTTAAGATGTGAAAGGACACAACACACACACATGCGCACACACACACACTCTCACAAACAGACACACAACACACACTCTCACAAACAGACACACAAACAAAGAAACAGACAGACAGACTCTCTCACTCACACACACACGTGCACACGCAAACACGCGCACACACACACTCTCACAAACAGACACACACACACACTCTCACAACTCACACAGACAGGAAAAAAGAAACAGACAGACAGACTCTCTCACTCACACACACACAAACACAAACACGTGCACACGCAAACACACGCACACACACACTCTCACAAACAGACACACACACACTCTCACAAACAGACACACAAACAAAGAAACAGACAGACAGACTCTCTCACTCACACACACACAAACACGTGCACACACAAACACGTGCACACACACACTCTCACAAACAGACACACACACACTCTCACAAACAGACACACAAACAAAGAAACAGACAGACAGACTCTCTCACTCACACACACACAAACACGTGCACACGCAAACACACACACTCTCACAAACAGACACACAAACAAAGAAACAGACAGACAAACTCTCTCACTCACACACACACAAACACGTGCACACGCAAACACACGCACGCACACACACACTCTCACAAACAGACACACACACACACTCTCACAAACAGACACACAAACAAAGAAACAGACAGACAGACTCTCTCACTCACACACACAAACACGTGCACACGCAAACACACACACTCTCACAAACAGACACACAAACAAAGAAACAGACAGACAGACTCTCTCACTCACACACACACAAACACGTGCACACGCAAACACACGCAAACACACACTCTCACAAACAGACACACACACACTCTCACAAACAGACACACAAACAAGGAAACAGACAGACAGACTCTCTCACTCACACACACACAAACACGTGCACACGCAAACACACACACTCTCACAAACAGACACACAAACAAAGAAACAGACAGACAGACTCTCTCACTCACACACACACAAACACGTGCACACAAACACACACACTCTCACAAACAGACACACAACACACAAACAAGAAACAGACAGACAGACTCTCTCACTCACACACACACAAACACGTGCACACGCAAACACACACACTCTCACAAACAGACACACAAACAAAGAACAGACAGACAGACTCTCTCACTCCACACACACAAACACGTGCACACACAAACACACGCAAACACACACTCTCACAAACAGACACACACACACTCTCACAAACAGACACACAAACAAAGAAACAGACAGACAGACTCTCTCACTCACACACACACAAACACGTGCACACGCAAACACACACACTCTCACAAACAGACACACAAACAAAGAAACAGACAGACAGACTCTCTCACTCACACACAAACACGTGCACACGCACACACACACTCTCACAAACAGACACACACACACACTCTCACAAACAGACACACAAACACGCACACACACGCTAGCGCACACACACGTGCACATACAGATAACCCAAATACATTGACACTCACTCACACACACACACAAACAAACACACACTCACGCTTTCTCCCTCTCTCACACACATATACACACACAAAAACAATGATACTAACACACCAATACACACAAGCACAGACACACACGCTCTCTTTCACACACACATACGCCCACACACACACACACACAGTATCAATCGGTCTTTGTCCCAAAAGATGTTTAATGGACTAAAGCCAAAAATGATCAAAGACTATAATTATTGGATGCAAAACATTCAATGCCATTTTATTTGGCTATAAAGTTTCCTGCACACAACAGCAAGTTTGACACACACTGTACACTCCAAAACACACCCTCTCTCTCTCTCTCTCTCTCTCCCCCTCATCTGCGCGTTCCCTCTCTCTCCCTCTCTCTCTCTCTCTCTCTCTTCGTCTCTCTCTCTCGCTCCCTCTCCTTTCATCACTCTCCCCCTCTTCTCTCATCTCTCCTCTCTCTCTCTCTCACTCTCTCCCCGGTATCCCTCTCTCAGTCCTCTCTCCGTCTCTCTCTTCACGTCCTCCGTCGGTCTACTCCTCTCCCGTTCTCTCTCCTCATCTCCTCTCTCTCTTCCGCGAACGCTTCTTCTATCGCCGCCTCTCTCCAGTCTCACTCACCGGAAGCTCTCGTCATCCTCTCGGGTCTCCGCTCTCCTCTCTCTCCCGTCTTCTCATCTCTCCCTCTCTCTCTCTCGCCTGCCTTGCTCGTCCGCTCTCCTCGTCACGAGTACGGCCTCAGGTAGTCCGTGCGTCTCCTCGTCGCGTCTTGGCAAACTCTCCGGCGGTGGCCCTGCTCGCCCTCCTCTCTCTCTCCCTCTCTCTCTCTCTTTGTCTCTCTCTCTGGCTCACCGCTTTGGTCGCATGATGATTTTAATATACAGTAGACTTCTCACTCCTTCTGTTTTGCATGTTAAATGTCATGTCAAATAAAGATAGATCGGACTTCACCTTAGCAAAAATGAAAGGATTGTTTTTGTGAACCCTGCATCTCACAAGAGCTGCGAGTGCGTTAGCGCGGTTATTTTCAGCTGATCTGGGCACAGCTGTTGCTTATACGACAGAACCACAAAACTGTTAGCAGGGTAATATTTCTGAAAATCCAGGTCACGGCGTTTACCAGCCCATGATGATATAGCGTTCAGTAAGAGCTCACGGTTATTATTCACTTACGTTGTGTTTTTACAGATCGGGTGACCGGGCACACAGAGTTCACAGCGGGAAAGAAAGACGGAAAGAAAGAAAGATGATCTCCATGTTTTCACGGGCAACGGGAATAAATTTGAGCAAGCGACCTCTTTAGGATTTCTCCACGACCCCGGCCAGAAGACGCCAGAGTCTCCGAGCGTTACGGTCTGATCCTGTAACCTCTGGCTGTATATAACCAGCGGCTGGATATCCAAACATAAATCATGAACGTCTTTAACCACACAAAGAACAGAAGAGGGATGGCATCCACTCCCCTCCGAACTCTACAAATGTTTTAACATGTAAATAACATACGACATACTGTTCACAACATGCGAGTGTCTGT
This sequence comes from Triplophysa siluroides, assembly GCA_006030095.1. Lineage (NCBI taxonomy): Eukaryota > Metazoa > Chordata > Actinopteri > Cypriniformes > Nemacheilidae > Triplophysa > Triplophysa siluroides. The sequence continues at coordinate 796,743 of VCII01000049.1, read as the reverse complement.
CCATGAATGCCCTCCACCAAATGAAAAGAATGAAAATAGGTGGCAGGGATCAGGAGGAGAGAAATAACATATTAAAAGAGAATGAGACGTAATAATGAACGTAAACAAACCAAATGTAAAAATGTGGTTTTGTGTTTGAGAGAGAGAGAGGAAGTGAGAGAGCGACACTTGAAGAGTGAAAGAGTGAGAGAGAGGTGGTGGATGGATGGATGGATCAGAAACTGATTATTTCATCTGAAATGAGAAATGCAGAAGGTTTGTGTGATGGTTTGGTTTAGGGCAGTGAACAAATCTCATCAGCTCAGTGCACAAACAATCCAAGTCTATGGCAAATCCCCACATAGAGACCAAAACAAGTGTGTGAGGTTTATGCATTCACTGTGAATGTAAAAGAAATTCAAATGATAATCCTACATCCTGTGTGCTTATTGAAATGAAATCCAGTGTGGGTTCAAACATCCGAGTTCACATGAGCGTGTTCGTTGAAATGAGACGGCTCTACAACTGAGAGCAGGTCCACACAGAGCTGTGTGCCTCAGAATCAGACTGGAGGTCAGTCATAACATTCAACACACCCCGCCGGGAGACGCACGCCCACACACGCATACATACACACGCATACATACACACGCATACATACACACGCATACATACACACGCATACATACACACAGGCCAACACACGCACGCACGCACGCACATACATACACACGCACACATACACAGGCCAACACACACATGCACGCACGCACATACATATACACGCACACATACACAGGCCAACACACGCACGCACCAACATACACACTCACACATACACAAACATACATGCATACATACAAGCGCACACACACATGTATGTTTTATTATCTCTGTCAGGACAGTCCATAGGCGTAATGAGGTGTACACTGTACAAACTGTATATTTTAATTATATATTATATATTTTATTTCCAAGTCCACACTCACACATCCACCCACACACACGCCAACACACACACACGTTTGTCCAGCTATCTTCATGAGGACATACATTGACGCAATGCAATCTCTAGCCCCTTACCCTAACCATCAGAACTGAGTACCTGACCCTGACCCTAAACCTGACCCTAAACCTGATTATAACCTAAACCTGATTATAACCTAAACCCTAACACCAGGTCTTGACCCTCAAACAGCCCTTTAAAGGGGTCTCAGAAAGTGAGGACCGGCCAAAAAAAATCGCTTAGTCCTCACTCTGCTGGTCTAAAACTCAAATTGGTCCTCATAAAGATAGATGTACAAGTACACACACACACACACACACACACAAATACACACACACACAGCTTGCTTGTTAATTTATAAAACATTTCAGCTGATTTAATTTGTCCTTCCAGCAACTAATAAAAATACAGCAGTATGCAGAATTCTGAGCTGGATGTGAGTTAGCATGTCTCTCTCTCTCCTGACACGTGTGCAGGCTTAATCAAATCTCCTCTAGCGTGACACACGTTCACCCCCCCCACTCTGGCTCTGTGCCTGACAGGTCTAACACACACACGCACGCACACACACACACACACACATCTGTTGAGCCCAGAAAGGTGCTCACCGCAGCCAAGTGTTTAGGCTTAGCAGGGTAGTGTTACACAAATACACACACGCGCACACACGCACACACACACACACTGTATGCATAAGCATTCTGAGAGAACACTTCATTGTTCAAGAAATCTGAAAGTTCTGTACAAATGTGTCAATTTTGTGAACATCTGTTCGCTCGACCATAAACATGCAAAGAAACATTTAAATAAAAGCCGAGGTTCTAGACTGAAACATGGAGGGTTCCAATGTATTCAATAATGTAAACCATCTATACATTACGTATCATTTCCATATGTAACTTTAGGTCAACATTCCAAATGATGATCTATAATGTGCAATATCCTAACTGTATTGTGCATTTAACACCTTTACAAATGTGTACATCGAGCGAGCGAGCGTGTATTGCATGCGTGTAAATGTTGCATGTAAAAGCTAGTAGTATACAAAGTATATTGAGAACGGTTTTGGGCATTCACACATTTCTTCGAGTGAAAGTCAAGGTTCTGCATAGAAACTCAAGGTTTAAGAGAACATGTCAGGGTTCAAGACTAAATCCACGTATACGACATGTGTGACCGCATTCTGTGTGCTACTGTGTGCTACACATTTACCTGAAGTTAGGATCTTAAGCGTACGCACACACACACTCGAGTCCTGAGTCTGGACACACTGACATTCATTGAATCTTCCCATAAATGGTTAAACTCGGTCTGTATGTTCCTGGAAGCTGGCAGGCGCTGACGTGCTCTCCGTCTGACGGTTCACTTTTACTGGCCCGCTTCAGACCCAAACGCATTTCTGTAGCACTGGAGCCCGTTAAAAGGTGAATTCAGGGCAGCATCACCACGTCTCCAAGCGCTCTTAAAAACATTTTCTGCCTAACGCGAAATTATAATCCTCCCATGAGGAAAGCTTGTTCAATTAAGAGTGCAGTTACTATTCCCAGACTCATTTACACGAGGAATAAAATTACTAGACAAGCATATTTATGGAAGTCGATTAACATAAATGTTTAAGGAATTGTTTTTAAACTCATTTTCAACTACAGAATATTTAGACATTTGTCCTCTGGCGTCTGACTACCGCCTGCAAACTCTGAATCGTGTCGATGTTTTACAGATCAGACATTGAAACTGATCGAGTTCCTTACCAGCCGGACTCACGCCGCCGGCTGTCAATCAAACTAAACACGACGATAAGAGATGAATACAAACAAACTCCTTCTACGCCTTCCTGCACTCGTATTCCCAGTGTGAGTCATTGGCCGAAATAGAGAAAACTGCCCATTATTTTTAAGATTCAATTCAATTTATTTTGATAGCGCTTTTCACAATGTGCCTTGTTCCAAAGCAGCTTTACAGGAGCAAATAAGAAAAACACAGAAAGGTAAAACACAGCACAGTGCATGTGTTTATAAAACAAGCAAGATCATTCTAATAAAAAAAATATAAATAGCAAATAAATAAAAAATATAATAAAAAAATAAACTAAATAAATAAAAAATAATTAATAAACAGATAAATAAATGCAGTCTCCCGGTGAGCAAGCCAACACTGCCCTGCTGTGTTGATGGATTTAAATGACGGCATTCCAACAAATATTGAAATACATCACGATAATCAAAGTTAAAGGTAAGTAAATATGAAAGCAACTGTGATCTGTATGCTGTGTGCTATCCCACAATGCAATGCACTTCATGTCTAGTCTGAACAATGAACTGGAATTACAATCAGTTGTCCCTTTCGAAAGCCTTTTTGCGATTCATTATTTATTCAAACTCACAAAAGATATTTTCACAGGAAACGCTTGTAACGTGCAACACTTCCTGCGGTTAAACTTTATAATTCAACATCCTTTTGACACACAAGTGTTGTGTTGTAAGTGCTCAAACTTTCATTAAAATAAAATATAAAAATCTTCTTAATGCAATGACATTTATACACCATATGCAACTGTACTAAAACCCCATTCACAAATAAACACAACTTGAAATCGCTGTTAGCTTTCGATTCGTCGTATCCCACAATGCACTGCACGCTTTATGAGCACACAACATTTCAGCACGAATCTGCTTCATATTCACAAACATTAAAGGCTTGAGTTTGTCTCAACCCTGACCCAGCGCGCAGACGGCCGTTCACGACGTGAACTGGAATCTTTCCAGCGTTTGAGCTCCGAGCAACCAGTAAATGAGAGCTCACGCTCCAAGAACCACTAAACCGTCACAAGTTACGCCAACGCGGAGGTTTCGCGCAAATAACCGCAGGTCGATCCAGTTCAGCTGTGGTCAACATCTAATCGCGAGAGTCCGAAAGCTTTCAAGTCTATCTCAATGACCTTTGGACGCAACGAGAGGGCGTTTGACGGAGATTTAATCTCCCGATGGTGAGCTTTAATGTTTAAACGCAAGCCATGTGCGGCTCCTTGATAAGACCACGCGCTACGCCGTTCACCGGATCAAAAAGATCCAGGACTCTGGAATAACTTCTCCAAATCAAAGATAAGTTACGAGTTCTGGCTTTACGGCCCGACATGACCGCGGCAAGAGCTACCGTCATCGTAAGAGAGAAAAATGTGTGTCAAACAGAGCCAGAGCTCCACAGCGGGTCAAAAGCCTTCCTGTGAGTTTAAACCCCCGGTAGAAAAACAATACAATGTTTCAGTTCTAATTCATTCAGCCGTGAATGCGAAAATCGCATCGGTGGAAGCTGTCAAAACATCTCTGAGCTTTGCTAAACCAACAGACGCAGACCTCACTGCCGGCCGCCGGCCCAACAGAAATCTTATTAAGGGAATAACTTATCTGAAAAATGAACAATCTGACATCATTTATTCCCTCTCGCGTGACTCTTCTCTGCAACAGCATGTGCAGGCTGTTCTGCTTTATATAATGACAGTTAACCTTCGCAAATGATGAATAAGATCCATAAAATATAAAATGAGTCCACCTAACGTAAAGACATAAACAAACGTTACTACAAAGAATAGAATCCCCGCAGATTATTTCTGATAACTATCGAAAATAAATCAATTACGTAAATTACGTTAGCTAGCAAGTATGTCTAGCCTGTATTATTTTGAGTTACCAGTAGAAGAACCGTTGGCTAAACTTAAACGCGACCCATTCGACAAGTTGTTCATTTAATAAAATTGAAATACAATAAAATTCAACAAACCGTTTATTTAATACAATTATTAGACAATAAAATAATGATATAAATGAAATAAAATATTAGTTGTTATATTGTTTATATATAGCCACTAGCCAGGGCTGCGTTTCCCAAAAGCATCGTAGCCTTAAGTTGATTTTAGGACCACTGTCACCACTGTCACCACGATCAACTCAAGGCTACGATGCTTTTGGGAAACCCAGCCTCTTAGTCGCATATAAGTTTAGCCAAGTAGCCGGTTCTTCTACTGGTAACACAAAATAATACTGGCTAGACATACTTTCAACTTGCTTTCTTACCTAAAAAAAGACTTTTGTCTTGTTCTTCAAGATGCATTTACTTCACAAGGAAAGTGACACAAGATTGAAGAAAAGCACACACACACACACACTAGTAGTGTTGTTATGACTGTGTGAACACAGGAAGAGATTTTGACTAAAGCAACAATCCTTTGCAGCGTCCCGTGAAACCACCTGTGATGAGACACAATGAGACGCAACGAGACAGAGACACACACCTGTCCATAAAACTCCACAGGTGATCAAATTCACAAAACTTTGAAAACTTTGGCTTTTGGTGACCAAAACAATGAAAAAATGGCTAGTAAAATATACAACTTAAAGATAAATTTTCTTGCATTTTTATTCTAACGTTTTAAGCTTAATTATGTCACTTGGTTTAGAAAATATCATACCAGCAATGGCTTTCAAAGAATGTGGCTTGATTTAGGCAAATTCCCGATGATCGTGGATCTTTATTTTGAGTGAAACACAAATGAAAACACTTTCTTTGCATTGACTCTGATGCAGAGCTGGAAAACTCTCCTCCAGGCCGATGGTTTAGTTGATAGCACACGGTTCTGAGTCAACAGGGTTTGGGTCAGCGGCCGCTTTAAATGGGCCGTTTAATCCGTCTGTCTTTGTGAAGCTCGGACAGCGTGTGTGAACGGAAGCGCTCCGGTCGAGTCAGTACTGGGAAAGTACACATTGGGTTCAGAACGACTCGAACACAAATGACTCAAAAAAATGTCTGTTTGGTTGAATAAAAGTAATGTTTTATATAACTTAATAACTGTCATTTTCATCTAATTTTATTAGAACTTTTAATTTGTCAAAGTCACTTTGGTTAAACACACTAGTGTTTGTTTGTACAAGTTCAGGATGGCACCACCTCCGCCACATTTTGTGCCAGGAAGTAAATGTCATACACTGGACCTTTAAAGCAAATTAAAGAGTAACAAATGTCGAGCTCTATGGACAAAATCTGTCAATTGCGGTAGTAAATAAGTGACTTGGTTTAAGAAAACAAAATCAAACGAGAAACTACTCAGTAACACAAACCACTTCAAAGCACTTCCACTTCAAAAGAGCCGTTCAGACTGCATATATCAAACAACAAACATTACTGAAGAACTCACGACGCTCTCTGAGAAAAGTTCAAGCTGCGCATTACTTCGGCAGATTTTTAGGTGAAAAAGGTCATTTCTTGTGCAACGGTGTGTAAGTCCACTTTTGGTCTGGAACGACACAGTCAATTTTCATTTTCACCTAAATAAATGTATTCCCCCTCATGTCCTGTCGAACCTGTATGAGTTTCCTTCCTTTGCAGAACACAACGGAAGATATTTTGAAGAATGTTGATGACCAAACTGTGTTCAATTGTGTGAACGCAAAACATTTCTCAAAATATCTTCTTTTGTGTTCCACTGCAGAAAGACTCACAAAGAGATTTACAAACACATGAGGAGAATAAATGAGGACAGAATTTTGGGTGAACTGTCTCTTTGAGTGTGATAACAAAGTCCTGAAATAATAGATGAAAAGCATTATTAAATAAACAAAACATTTCATTAACAAGCCAGAGTCGTTTTTTATGAGCACAGATTCATTGTGGATCGGCTCGTGAGTCTAAGATACTCTGAAGATATTTTGAAGAACGTTGATAACCAAACCACACTGAACTCCTTTGACTTTCATTGTACATTTCTCAAAATATCTCCTTTTGAGTTCCACTGAAGAAACACTCGCATAAAGATTTACAAACACACGAGGAGAATAAATGACCGAATTTGTATTTTTGGGTGAACTATCCCTTAAACATCCCGAACTTAAATCCAGCATCCATCAGCGATGGTCCACAGTAATCCCCAGAAAACTCAAACCCTCTTTATGCATTTAACTTCCAAGCCTAAAATCCCCCCCCACCCCAGCAACTCAATCCAGCCGTGCACATAAAGCCCGTCTGTAAAGTAAAGCTCTGTACCTATCAGCAGCCGCGGGCCGCGTGTACAATGTGAATTGTGTGAGACCGAGGAGACGTTCTATAGGACACTGGCCATATGGTGACCAGGACGAGATGACGGTGTCTGTCCATGAGTCCTCAGAGCCCAGCTCACATACATACAGGCTGAGAGCTAGTGTTACATCCCTCCTTCTCTATTCACTCCTTCATTCATGACGGGAACGCGGCTCTTTATCACCCAGAGTTAACCTCTCCGTTCCCTACCGGCAAACAATGGGGCCTCTGCTGAACATAAAGCACTTAGTCTTAAGAGCCAAGCGGGCTAAAGTGTGTTTTGCAGACGTGTCACCACACACACACACACACACACAAGCGTGTTTTAACCCTTACTCTGAATGAATGAGCTGGGATCCTGCTAACCAGATGGTGGCCGGGTAAACCGGACGGCGGTCAGGTGGAAACCAGCGCACGCAGAATGAAGGTGACAGGTGTGGAAATGCTCCTGTCTGTACTTATATCTAATGAATTCATCAAACCCGACTCAACGAGAGCCTGAGAGAAAATACACTTCAATTAAAAGAGAAATATTTCGATTTTTGCGTCGTTTTGTTCATCATTTGCAAAAGTTTGGTCACTGTGCCTTTAAGCGAGAGCGCTCACAGAAAGCCCACGACTGACCTCAGAGCAGCTCTTTCTGTCAGCCGCCCACTAAAATCATAAATAAGGTTTGCTGACAGGCACGGCGGTCTCCCCGCCAGGCCTCGGTTCCCTCGCAGCGCCACTCTTTTGTGCGGGTGCTGTTTGCATTGGTTCGGCCCGACCGGGTGGTGTTTGCTCAGGGAGACGGAATAGGTGAGGAGTCTCCCGTTTGTTTAACTCCGCGCCATTCAGCTCTCAGGACTTTGACAAATAGAGACGCTTAAACTCGGCTCGCAGGGCCTCAGTTTGACTGCCCGTCGCCCAGCGGAGATGTTTGGGTACGCCGGGTCACAATTATTCTGTGTTTCACAGTCTGTGGGAACATTATGATTATAAATAACACTGAAACACAAATGGGTTGCTCCTTTTATAAAGTAAATGCATTTATAAAACTGACTGACGAATGGATTTTTATTTTAAAAATTTGTATTGTATTATTTTTATGTGATCTTCAGGTTTCTATCATTTCACAAATCAGGAGTTTTAAAGAAACTGAATGAAACGGCCTTCCAAATGGGTCGCTCCAATAATGATGTCACTTCCTGGAGGATGACGTCTTCTTCAAACTCGCTTTTTTTTTACAGAAGGCGAATGGGAATGACAGAATGTAAAGTGAGAACGAGGACACGGGAGCAACCTATAAATAAAAATAATTAAAAGAATAATTCTAAGAACTGTTACTGACACATTTTGGTTAAAGAACGTAAAGCATTTATCATTTATTCTTATGTATTTATAAGTCATTTATTAAATGTAATAGTGTGTTAAAACTAATTTAATATGAATCATCTCAAAAGGTTTAAATTGTATTATTCCTCCACTAAACATACTAAATGTGCACTGCATAGAAGAAACCGAATGGAAAAACGTTACAGCCGTAATTTGATTGCTGAAAACATTTCAATTAATCAATCCGAGCATAAACAAATTAAGTTCATGTCGACCAATCACGTCACCGGCGCTCTGAAAGTGAAAATTAGCCATTGTGCCGAACAATGTGTGCATAAACAGGGGCCAGTGACTCCATTTTCACTGTGTAACCACCTACTTTACATCAATGATGGTAATTTGTATATCTTGCACTTTGCCAGGCCCCAGGCCATTCATATTCAAATAAAACAGAGCCTGAACATAATACAAAGTCTGTAAACAACCCTGCCAGTGTGTGAGAGAAGCGTAAGAGTGACGCCTCGATGAGAATATGCGGACCACAAATGCCAACTACACAAAACGCCAATTAAATCTAAAGTTTATGAAGATATAGCTGCTGCTACGCAGTTGCTAGGGGGTTCTGGGTGGATGCTAGCAGGGTTGTTATATTTCACTAAAACTATTAAAACATTTCTGTTAACTTTAATTCAATAATAATTGGATTTAATCAAATAACTTTATGAAGCAACAAATTATTATTAAAAATTAAACTTAATGAAAATGAGATATGCTGAAATAAAGTGAAATAAAAAGAAATAAAGTGAAAGTTAAGGCACTAACATGATGACATGGAAATAAATAAAAACCTAAAACTGAACTAAAAAAATTATATAAAGGAAACGTAAAAAAAATAAATAGTAAAATGAAATAAATAAAATACAAAGCTGCTAAAATATTTTTTTTACAAATAAACAATAAAATACAAATTATAAAATACAAAATTGTAAAATATATATATATATAATATAATATACAAAAATATTATTCAAAATATTAATGAAGCTACAATTCAACTAAAATATATATAAATAAGAAAAGAAGCCTGATCCTACATGTCTTCTATTTATATATATTTATTTTTTATGTACATATAAAATAAAATACAAGCAAACATATAATATACTTCTAAACGGTATAGTGTCCTTAACTTTAGCATTATTATTATGAATTGTTTGATTTGATCTGATCAAATCAATGTCCATAGAATCAATGGTGTGAGACGCTAAGATCTAAACAGGGTTGGAGTTCCTCTCATCTTCGCTGAGGTAACAGAATAACCACAAAAACCCTCTCTGATGGGGGAGCAGTTTTTTCATTTAAAAGAGCTGGCCGTAGTCCAGACAAACCCAACTCTATAGCTCACTACGACCTCGCAAAGTGTCATTCATTCAATGAATTCCCAAGCTACACCACCGAAAAAACCTTCTTCTGGTCTCAGGCCAGTAAAAAAGCACCTCCAGCTGCACATCACGCTTAAATCATGAGACACGCATGATCCGCACCGGCCACCTGTAATTAATGAAGATTGAATATTTTCAATATACTCAAAATCACATTTGTGCTCCTGTGCGCTTTCCCCCTCAAACCCTCCTGAGATCTTACAGAACTGAAAGGGTCTTCATTTGGCAAGAGCGCCCGAGGAATTTGGACGGCGTCCAGAGTTAATATTTCTCAAAGAGGTCCTGCCTCGAGCCCGCGCTTTTTAATGCAGCTTTGTTTGATTAAGAACGTTTTGCAGCACTTAACGTACATGTTTCATTCCGTGCGACACATATTTTCACAGTCGGAATGACGCTCTTTAAAGCGGAGGACGGGTGCGAGCAGATCCACGGACTCATTAATATTTAGCATCTAATGCTTTGCAGCTAAAATAACACGAAAAGCCAAAAAGACTGTTGAATAAAACATTTACGATTACCCAAAAAATTTACAGGTTTGAGGATTTTTAGGTAAATTTCAAGAAACTTCACTAATCTTTAATAATTTATAGCTTTTTTTACATTATAACATGATGTCATTATTTAATGACACATCAGATTATTACTATCGTAATGCAATAAATCTCATTTATCATTTAAAATAAATTAAAAGCCTTTTTCCTGCTAAAGGAAAAATGGCAATTGTTGTTGCTGTAATAATATAAACTGTTATTTATGTCAAATTTAAAAAAGGTTTTGTTTCCTATTATTCTCAAAGTAAAACACCCGGACACATTATATTAATGTTAAATGGAAAATCTAACGTTGTGCGTTTGGCATCAAAATGACAAGATAAAAGAAACATTCAATGCTCTCATCTCATTGGGCAAAGTTTGTGAAATGTTTTCATGAAGGTGCACTGCAGAGACGCTGGGATTAGAGACCATACTGAGGTTTAGTATGTTTGTGGATGAGCTTAACTGGAATATCGAGAAAGAAAGAGGGAGAACTTCAAAAACGCTGAACTTGAGATGTCAGCAAACAGACATCAAACACAGCATCTCATCAAAAAGGGATTGAAGTGTGTGTGTGTGTGTAGATGTCAGGTGTAAATGGCCAAAAGATGAACAACAGGACATGAATTGAGTCTTTTTTGCCCGACTGACTCCAGCTGTGTGCTGTGATGGACAGAATGAGTCTAAGCCTTGACCCAACTGACATGCGGCATGCTCTACTGGAGCCCAGAGCTGCTTATAACACACACACACCGATGGAAAGACAGACAGACAGAATGACAGAGAGACGGTCAGGGAGGCAGACAGAGACAGACAGACAGACAGAAGCAGAAAGACAGACAGGCAGGCAGGCAGACAGGCAGGCAGGCAGGCAGAGAGACAGACAGAAGAAGCAGAAAGACAGACAGAGAGGCAGACAGACAGAGAGGCAGAGAGACAGACAGACAGACAGACAGAGAGGCAGAGAGACAGACAGACAGAGAGGCAGAGAGACAGAGAGGCAGAGAGACAGTCAGAGAGACAGACAGACAGTCAGAGAGACAGGCAAAAAGACAGGCAGAGAGACAGACAGGCAGGCAGGCGGGCAGAAAGACAGACAGAAGAAGCAGAAAGACAGACAGAAGAAGCAGAAAGACAGAGAGACAGACAGACAGAGAGGCAGAGAGACAGACAGACAGGCAGGCAGAGAGACAGACAGAAGAAACAGAAAGACAGACAGACAGACAGACAGGCAGAGATACAGAGGGACAGGCAGAGAGACAGACAGACAGGCAGAGAGACAGTCAGAGAGACAGTCAGAGAGACAGGCAGAGAGACAGTCAGAGAGACAAACAGACAGAAGAAGCAGAAAGACAGACAGACAGACAGACAGACAGGCAGGCAGAGAGACAGACAGAAGAAGCAGAAAGACAGACAGGCAGACAGGCAGAGATACAGAGGGACAGGCAGAGAGACTGTCAGACAGGCATATAGACAGACAGACATACAGGCAGAGAGACAGGCTGACAGACAGATGGGCAGAGACACACACAGGCAGCCAGAGAGAAAGACAGACTGACGGACGGACATTCGGACGACGCAGACAGCGACAGACAGGCAGACAGTTCCTGTGTGAGAACATCATCAACACTTCATTTCTGTCTCACACTCACAGGTTATAAATTCTATCTGGGTTAGGATACCGCTACACAGGCACTTCCCCAGACAAGACAGCCTTCAATGTTTACAAATCACTCAACACGCAACACTTACTCATGAAATGAACAAACACACATGACTGGACAAATGAAAATGTTGAGAAACTACTATTATTGAATAACACATAATATCAAATCATACACTCGCAGTCACTTCTGAATGGATCAGCTTTAAATAACCCAATATAAATTCACACCGGACTGAAAAACCAAACACACACACAGAGGGGATTTTACCGGCGGATTGCATAAGCTCACCACACGCCACACATGTAAGAGTGAGACGTGTGCGTGCCGAGCTCTGCCATTAGTCTGGCGGTTGTCTATTTAAAGGAAGTACAATGTGAGTCTTTGACTTAAAGGCACAGTTACCCCAAATTTACTCATCTTCTTCAAATCTGAATAAATGTACTCGTTCTGATGAACACAGAGAAAGATATTTGGAAGAATGTTAGCAATATTCAGTTCTGGGACATCAACCATTACCATAATAGAAAAAATATTGTATTTTGTTTGTTCTGTTGAACACAAAATGAAGAATTTAGGAACACAAAGAGTTCTGGGGCACCTTTGACTACCATTTTTATACATATTGTAGTCAATGATGTCCTGGAAATGAAAACTGTAACATTCTTCCAAATATCTTTCACTGTGTTAATCAGAACAAAGTCATTTATACAGATTTGAAATTACACGAGGGTGAGCAAATGATGACAGAATATTCATTTTTTGGTGAAGTATCACTTTAAACAAGCCAAACAAGTCTCTGGTGAACACATCTGACCATAGAGAGGGGAAAACTGTGTTGCTTTAAAAACTCTAAAAGAATGAAAATAAAGACGTTCGGACCCTCTCAGAGCAGAGCTAAACACACACACACACACAAATGCACACGCACAAACACGTGCACACAAACGCACACACACCAACACACACACAAACGCGCACACACACATGCACACACATGCACACACACAAACACGCACACACAAACACGCACACACACAAACATGCACACACACACACATGCACACACAAACACATACATGCACACACTCAAGCACGCACACACACACTGACACACAAACATACACACACACATGCACAAACACATACATGCACACAAACATGCACACACACACACACCACCGGCGTGCAGATCTCCTGTAGACGCTTCGTGTTAAAACAAAGAAGCCCAGTTTCATGATCAAATCTTTGTAAGACTGATTTCGACTCTCTCAATAAGATTTAAAGTTCACATTACCAAAGAGCACATTATAAACTCTCGTAGCAGACAAACATAACGTTTAGACCGGCATTCATCTGACTACTCATACGGAGTATATCAGTTTAATGTGGAAAAAAATCTTATAAATGTCTGGTTGTAAAATAAACACTTTGCTGTGACCTACATCAGTGATTCCATCGGTTTGCAGATCAAACAATGACCGCAAAAAAACACACACACATACTGACACACACGTGAACATCAAAGTCTCTTGAATGATTGTAATTTTACATTTCTCAAATGGGTTAAAAATAGACCAAATGCTACCGAATCAAGAACGTCTTACATGTTCTGTTCGATGTCTCTCGTGATGGTCCAACGCTAGCAACCTTCCGGTTCACTATGAACACTAAAACTGCTTTCAAGTCAACGATAGGTTTGATTTCAAACACACTAAAGTCGAACGTATCTGCAGGGACTAAACCTGTATAAGTTTGCTGTTGGTGTGAGAGAAGTGAAGCGATCCGGTCGGATGTAGGAAGGACAGACATGAAGGCATAAATCGCACCCTGGTTGAATGATCAAGTGATTTCAGCGACGCTCTGTACACCAAACCGAACACAACCGGTAAAACAGAAAAGCGTAGCATGATTAAATCATATGGATACGACTTCACGCTATATGACGACACGAGGCCTGCGGATCAGGTGCTTTTCCATGTATTATTTTCACAATGCTAATCAAACCAAGCCGGTAAACACACGAAGGCCAAAAATATGACGCCGCGAGGCCCGGAGAAACCCGATCGCTTTGTTTTTAATATGAAACAAAATTCAGAACAGATTGAGGTTCGGCTACGAGCTGCCTTCAGAATCTCAATGTAGTTGTACTAATTTAGCATCATCTGATATCATCATTGATTTAGAGTAAAGCCAAAGCACTTTACAGTCAAATAAAACACGGTCAATGATGGATATATTCATATAACTTGCTCAGGGATATAACCATTCAGATTTGCTCCCTTTTTAAATCAAAGGTGTTTTCAATATGAATTTCAAACAAAAGGAAAGTTTACCAAGTTAAATTTACTAACAAAAACCTGCATTAACACCATTTTATCCAGAGCATCGCTGCACGGTAAGATCGCAGTATTTTTTGTAAGGGTCATCTGTGTAACACATGAGACATTGTGGTGGTTTGGTGACGTGGGTGGGTTTAAACATCACAGGACAGACGTATGGACTCTGTGCACAAACCCCTCAGTGTTCTTCACATGGTTCTAAAGGAGGATAAGAGCTTCGATGGTTCGGGGGGGAGAATTAAGCTCCATGCCCAGACAGAATTAGTTCCACACAGACTAAACACTGTGCAACCAAACAATTACAAGCCCCCACCGCTGGCAAATCAGGGTTGCTAGGCAACCAGGGGAAGTGAGGGGGTGCAGCTAGCGGTGTGTGCCGAGACATCCATCACTACGACTATTGATCATATTTAAATTGACAAAAAAGAAAAGAAAGTTAACTCGCCCTCCGACGTTTGAGATATAGACGTCAATGAGTCTTAAATCCTGAGGTTTGATGAGAAGAGACGTGCAAATGATCTCCTGAAGACATTTAAAGGTGTAAAAATACTCAGGAGAAACTGAGCCATATCTAACAACTACCTAATAATCATCTACAACATCCAGGCAACCAAACAACAACGTCATGGTAAAGCAAGCTTTCGAACAATAATTTTCACATTATATTCTGTAAAAAAACAAATGTTATCTCACACCAGAAGACGTAATTTGTATTTTTCCAAAACTACTACTAACATACAAATATATAAATATTATATAGGCTATATATATTACTTTGTTTGTATATATATATATTTATTTATGCATTTATTTGTTTATATTTATATATTATGTTTCATATATATATATATTAATGCATAAATAAATTAGGGCTGTCGAATGATTAATAATGATTAATCGGATCCAGAATAAAAGTTTGTGTTTACATTATATATGTCTGTGTACTGTGCATATTAATTTAGTTTTTTTAACATACACGTACATGTACACATATTTAGGAATTTATTTATATTCCGCAATTATTTAAATCATACATAATTGTTTATTCATTTTTATATTTTTCTTAAATGTTTTTATAAACATCAAATTAATATGCACAGTACACAGACGTTTATAGAAATGTAAACACAACCTTGATTCTGGATGCGATAAATCGAGATTAATTGTTTGACACCTCTAAAAATATATAGATATACATTTATAGTGTAACTAAAAAAAAAGTTTAACGAAACATCCAAAATCAATATATTACAACAGATTTTTTAAGGCCAAACATTTCGGACGCATTTTATGCACAAATCGATTGACCGACCCGAACGCGCTTTTTAATCACGAGCCAGACGTAAACAAACAGAACAAGTGCCAGACGTGGTGAACGCTCCATCAGAACAAAGAGTCTCTCACAGCTGCCCGTTTGGAGGGGGGTAGTTACGAGCCGCCCCTGTGCCTGTCTGCCTGAGACACATCGCTCGCCGTACACCTGTGTGCAGAAAGACTCTTTGTCTGAAGGGCTTTACTTCAACATGACGCTGCTCTTCACACATGTGGAACGGTTCAGCCGTCCTCGTGGTCGGCGCTGATTAGAAACCTGCGTTGAACTGTTTGCGGCTGAGGGGGTAATAGCTGAGCGTGTGTTTTTGTGTTAGTGTAGAGGTCAAGTGTGTGTTTTTGTGTAAGCGTGCAGGTCGCGGTACGCACGGATCCACTTCTTCCATCGATTTGATCGAGAGGAAAAGACGCACGTGCAGCTTTGCAAACGCTCTATTCAACACCTAGGTGGATCGTTTTGAAAGATGGACGCTCCGTACCTGTCAATGATACACATTGCATTAAGCCTTCAGGGCAAAATAAAGTTTGAGTTGTTCACATCTGTGTTTCTGCTCCTGTCAGACGTCAGCCCATAAACACTGAAGGATACGTGGAGAGAAATGACGGATGAGTTTTAAGAGAGAGACATCTGGAAAGAAAATGAGTTGAAGTCAGGTGATACGATCGTGCTGACAGACAGGAGGATCGCTAGAGAGAGAGAGAGAGAGAAAGAGGGAGAGAGGGAGAGAGAGAGAGAGAGAGAGAGAGAGAGGGAGGAAAATCTCTGTTTAACAAAAATTGACAATGATTCCACAATCTTAAAGAGATCGCACAAAATGACTCTTTACTTCGAAAGGGAATACAACAGAGAGAGAGAAATCAAAAGTCATCATCCTCAGTGAGTTTGGATGAGTGAGCTCTGGACTAAAGCTGTTTTCGTGAAACTGACGCTCCAGAACCAACAAACCCCGTCTCAGCACCTGTCAAACACTCCCGTTCAGCGTCAGAAAACGCCAGAGCCTTCCAAATCACACGATACACTTGGAAATAAACGAAACTCCTTCAATCTTCTCTCTTTAAAAACTTTAAAAGACTTCTGAAATGTTCTTGTGGTGTCCCGTGTTAATGTGCAGAGGTTTAAAAGCAAATATAATGATTATAATGACTTTATATGTGTACTCTTTCCACTTTATATCTGCTATATGAGACTTTTATGAGACTCTACTAGGCATTATATTGTCATATCATTTACTGTATATATAAAGAGAAGAGAGAGAGAGAGAGAGAGAGAGACCAGTTCCTGACACAATCAAATCCACTCAATAAAAGAGAAACTCAAGTTTCCAATCTTGAGTTATTGTGCAATTTCACACAATTTCTTTGTCTGAGGGGACGAGCTACTAAGGCAGTTCCCATCCGAGCGGAATAACTTGCAAATAGAGACCTAATGAATTCCTTGAGCCGGAGCCGGAGGAGAGATGTGTGACACACACACACAATCCACTTCTCCAAACACACGCTGTCAGTCCAAACACAGTGCCATTGACACTTTTACTGTGGTGTCTCCAGACTGCTGCGTTGAAACCTTACAGTCAAACACAGACACACAGTAAACAAAACTGAAGACATTGTTTGTGTATGTGTGTGTTTTATTCTACAGCTTCACTTTATGAGGACAGAACATGGCCTACGTGTGGCAACCCCCTCCGCCCGGAAACATCTGTAAAGTTAAAAATGAGAGAGAGAGAGAGTTTGTGTGAGAGAGAGAGAGAGAGATTGTGTGAGAGAGAGAGAGAGAGAGAGAGAGAGAGCGAGAGCGAGATTGTGTGAGCGCGAGACGATCGCGCCGCGCGCGCGCGCTTGTGTGCGAGCGCCGAGAGCGACAGCGCTAGCGCGTTTGTGTGAGCGCGCGCGCGCTCGCGCTCGCGCGCGAGCGAGCCTTGTGGAGCGCGAGAGCGAGCTTGTGTTCGCGCGCGCGCGCGCGCTCTGCGCCCCGCGTCGCGCGCGCTCGCGCGCTTGTTTGCGCGCGCTCGCTTTTTTTTTTTCTCTCGCGCGCTCGACGCGCGCCTCGCGCGCGCGCGCGCGCGCTCTTCTGTGCGTCTCTCTTTTGTTAGTCGTTTTGTTGGTGCGCTCCGCTGCGCTCGCTCGCTCGCGCTTTTTTTTTTCGCGCCGCGCGTCGCTTTTTTTTCCTCGCGCGCGCTTGTGTGCCGCGCGCGCGCGCGCGCTCCTCTTTATGCGCTGCGCTCGCGCGCTGATTGTGCGCTCGTGCGCTGTCGCCGCGCTGCGCGGTTGCGCTCGCGCGCAGCTGTGTGTGCGCGCGCGCGCGGCGATTTGTGTGCGCGCGCGCGCGCGCGCGCTCGCGCGCGCGCGGCGCGCGCCGTGCGCGCGTCTCCGCGCGCGCTGCTCCGCGTTCTCTCGCGGCGCGCTCGCTCGCGTTGTGCCCGTGCTGGCGTCCTCAGCGCCTTTTGTGTGTGCGCGCGCGTGTTGTCTGTCGTCGCGCGTGCGCGCTCGCCGCGCGCGCGCGCGCGCGCGCGCGCGCTTCCCTGTGCGCTGTCGTTGTGCGGTTGCGTCCCTCTTCCCACAACCATCTTTTGGAGCATATATAAAGTGATAAAGACTAATGTAATTTAAAAATGGCGTATAAGGTTTTGGAGTCCACACTATCAGAGGCTGTGAAGCTGCAGCACAACCTGCTGGAAGACATCATTATTATGTGTGTGTCTCTTTAATAACACATCGCATTTATCATTTTACAATGAGAGAGAATGGTGTTAGTTCCGTTTATCTCATTATCTCTTCTAAGGTATTCCTGTAAAGGTCAACAACAATAAAACAATAAAACACGTCATCCACCCTGACAAATGCTCATAAAACACATCAAACATCAGTCAAAGTGACAGTCAAACACACGTGACCCGGACACCTGGCACAACACAAAACTCTCTGTGCTCTGTTCCCTCACGCCGACCCGACAGCGTGTTCTACTACACGAGGTCATACGTGTTGACCAATTACAGGGTTCAGAAGATCAACAGTCGAACCATCACATGAGGTTTATAATCACCAGATTAACTGAGCTGTTATCGAATATTATACACCAGAACACAGAGAACGATCTGAGAGTCTGGACAGTCTTACATCACTAAACACAAAAGCTGTGAGAAAAAGAAAAAATGTGAGCATGACATACTGAGCCACACAAAAACACACAATATCCGCTTTTCATCTTCTGTTTTTCATTCATAATCACTGATTTTACAACCCAAGCCCAGTTGTGTAGGAAATGATGTCAGCGCTGGCCCGATTACCTCATGGACATTTATTTTTAGATCTTTAGATCTCAGAATGACTCATGACTCTCTTCAGACGGGCTGCTTTTCTCAAACTTGCTCGAGCTGGAGCAGTTCATAAGATGAGACGCACAACTCGCCGTTTCGTCACCGGACAGAAATATCCGCTGCTTCAGGATTCATCGTAAGTCATCAATGTCACACATCAACGCTCAAACAAAACAAACATCTTCTGACCCTGCCGTCTATCCAAACATCCCACAATCTTCACAGAAAACTGGGAGTTCATTCATTCCAATCTAATCTTTGCTGTGTCTTTACAGTACGTCAGAGATGATTCCTGAAACACGATTGCGTGAAGGATAAAAGAGCGTGTCGTGTGAAACGAACCCGAGCTAGATTCCCACTTCCCACTTCCTGTACGCCACACCGTCTTCAACTGAAAACAAGCGTTTTGACCGTTCATTTGCACGATCTGTGTTCGACACTTAACACATCACGCATGTTCAAGTATAATGCACTAAAAAACATGATTATGTGCCTTTTTTTAATGAAAATAAATAATTAAGATATACTTTATATATTTTGTTCCTGTTTTTAACAAAAAAAAAAAGTTAAAATAACGTACAAATCTTGGGAATAATTTCTACTGATTTTGGTTGTTAAGAGTTTAGTTTTTTTTTGAGTAATTTTAATTGAACAAATTATTAAGTAAATCCAACTCAATTACATTAGGTTAAACCCATTTAAATTGGTCAAATTAAGTTTACTTATTTATTTTGTGTTGAGGCTACATAGATTAATACATTTACTTTATTCTCATTAGTAAGTTGTACTTAAATTACAGCAGCAAATTTTACTTAAAAAATATTCGTGCAAATTGTTACGAGGATTTTATTATGGAAATTCTGCAAGTTATTTTTTTCAGTGCACTGACAGCTGTCAATCAATCATTTTGAATACTAACTAAACAGAGTAAATAAGAATTAAAGTCCGAAGTTGCGATCGCTTCTGTATTTTGACTCATTTCCGAGTGAGAAAAATAGTGGGTGTGGCTTCCGTCTTTCTCTGCGATTTGATTGGATGTGTAAAAACAGTCTGAAATAGAACTGGCAGCAGACTGACAGTTGAAGGGGAGGAGTTAACGGATGCTCCGCCCAAGCCGTCAAACATACGTCATTTAAGATGGATAGTAGTTACAGGAAGGAAGTGCTGTTTTACATTTTAACTCAAGATTATTATGGCACACAATTTTTAAAAAGAAAATGACCCACATTGATCAACTATTTACAATAAACGCTGCTATATTTCATGATAAAGTAGGCGTTGTCATTTTTCATTTCACTGGGACTTTAAACACAGGAGCGAAAACCAGTGTTTTTTATTTATTTATGATATCTCTTAAAAATATTAAAGAAGCATCTGTAATGTGAAAAATGCGACATGATGTTATAAGATGAGAAATGTCACACATCACAGCGTTTACAAGTTTCTACAAAACGAGTGTTAGTTTGCATAACCTTCTCACCAGACCTCTTCACCTCACCTCAGGTCTCAGGTCCTGCTCGTGTGCACGCGGCGGCCGGCTTTTCAACACTCCGCCAGACTTATTGGAAGAATCATTAGTGGCACTTAAAGTCAAGACCCCTGGGATCTGTGTAATGAGGGCTGTATGGCTCTGGTTATGAGAGCCCATCGGCCTGGAACATTCACAAAGTCAAACACATGTTAGTTTATTAAATATCTTGCCCATTTAAATATGAGTTGAGCTATTTTACCACATTTACGGCAAATCCACTACATCATATCGCAATTCTGCATTTTTTTAACCCGTGTCTGGTTTGCATACTCCACGAGCAGTATATTGAGAATCAGATGAACTCGTTCTTCTGGAGTCATTTGAAAAGGCTTAACTTTCATAGGAGAGCGGGTGCGACTGCAAACACTTAGCGTAATGAAGCATGGATACCCCCGCGCGCGAGCGTAAAGTCTGCTCGGAAACAACATTACGGCCACATCTGTAATGAATGCGAAGCCTGCGGAGCATTAAAAAACATCTTGAGGCTCAAAGCGTCACGTGAAGATCACCTGAGAGCGACAACAGATGGTGTATGTGACCCTGGAGCACAAGGAGCACGTCTTGAGGAGGATGGGAATTTATTTTTAAGATTTTTTTTGCACCCTCAGATTCCAGAGTTTTAAATAGTTGCACAAACCGTTCATCAATGGAAAGATGATGTATAAATCTCAATTTAAAACAACTGACCCATAAGACTGGTTTTGTTGTCCAGGGTCACATATACTGTATACCAGGGGTCACCAACTAGCAGACTCCGGTCCAAATGCGGACCGCGAGATGCGTCTGTCCGGATCTCAAAGCATTTTGACGTAATAAATAAATGAACGCCTTTTAAAACATTATTTTCTAATGCAATCAAATTTATACCTGGCACATCAAGGTCTGCTCAGTAGCAGTTTGGGTCCTACGGCGTTAAACGGCATTATGAAACTAGACATAGACACGATGAAGAAACTTGCCTGCAGCAGTCTGACGTAAGGACACGGAAATATATTCGCTCAAAGCCCAGAATAGCGATCTACACGTCCTCCCTCGCTCACTTACCGCCCAACAACCAGCACATGAATGTTCACTAAGAATACAGTGGATCTTAGGAAACATAACAAGCCCTTTACTGATGGGAAATAGTATAAGAGCGCATGGAGGCTGCGTGTGAAACACGTTTAGAAGGAAAATAAAGACATGAACTAAAATAAAATATGAAACAAACCCCGTTTCAGCTGCAACAGCCACAAGAAGAGCTGAAATGTTATCAGAGGATGTTCAGTCACAACTTGATGCTATTTGTTCATCTCCGTTCAGCAGAAAACAACACTTTAGTTTTCTTTTAAAGTTGTTCATGTTGAAATGAATGTATGTTCAGTTCAGGTTTAGAGATTAGGGCATTTTGCACATTTTCCTTCAGTATATTGTTGTCAGACATTGTTATGCCGTCGTATAGATATACAAATACATGTTTATTTCTTTGGTCTGCCAAAAACCATCAATTCATGTTTTTGGGTATTTAATTGTCTGGACCTCGGCTGGCAGGAGGGTTCGTTTACTGGACCAAAAGCAATTTTAGTTGAAGACTCCTGCTGTAGAACATAAAAACTTGTTTTATTGCGAAAATCCAGTATGCAGATTCTCTGTATGTATGTAATTATGGGATGTTTTGGTATAATAAAATGCAAGCAAGATCGATAAAAGAAAACTTTCAAAAATTTGCTAAAAGAAAAATCATTTACAAATAATTATCATAAACTATTCTATCCATCTGATACAATCATAATTCTAAAATGGAAAGTAAAGAATCATGGAACGACATATTTTATACTCATATTTTATTTAAAAAAATGTAAAGATTTGAATGTTAAGATATTTATAAACTTGTTTAAGTAGCAAATAGGAAAGTGTTAATAATTTGGACACCCAATCCCAGTAATAAATCCAACAAGACCACACCCACTCACTCTCCACTCAAGACCACACCCACTCGATCCCTCCTCCCAAGACCACACCCACTCACATTGCGCCCAAGACCACACCCACTCAATCTCTCCTGCCAAGACCACACCCACTCACTCTCCACCCAAGACCACACCCACTCACTCTCCACCCAAGGCCACACCCACTCACTCTCCACCCAAGCCCATACCACTCCCACTTTTCCATACCACAGACCAGACCCACAACTCCAAACCACACCAATCTCTCTGCCCTGTGCCTCTGTTGTCGTCCTAAACAAAGACAGATTCATTCTGCACAGGTGTGTCCTGTGAGCACCACAACCAGCAGCAGCTTTGCATGTGTGTGTGTGTGTGTGTGTGTGTGTGTGTGTGTGTGTGTAAAGATAAACAAAAAGCCAGTGTATATGCACACGGACAAGAAAGGATAAAGATGTGGGTCTATTTGGGTACCTCCATGTGAATACTGTTTCTTGTATAAAATAAGTTAGATGGGCTGCAGTTTGAGTTTTGATTAAACAAGCTTCCTTGAATAACTGTCCGTCAAAAGCACCTGTACAAACATCTGCTGCTGGCTTCAGTTTCCAAGAGATTGAATTCATGCTCCAGCAGAAGACGCATAATCAAATCAAACACTTGCGTGCCACTGAAACGCTGACGTTCTCTTTCTGAATGATCTCTGATCCACGCTCGGACAAACCCACATCAGAGCGACCGGACCGGACCACCTGAAGCCACGCACTCAGCGGCTAGAGCGGATCAACACAACATTCAGGCGTTTCCAGAGTACAGACAGACTCCTGGAAGCCGAAGCCGGCAGAAGAAGAAGATATTTGTACAGGTGCACGAGAGAGAACAGAGGGAAACCTTTGAGAAGAGAGAAATCATGACTAAAACTCACATTTCTCACTAGATTTATCACATGCAAATTGAACGAAATCCTCAGTGTGTTTGAAAAATATTAAAACGTGTGTTATGAAAGCAAAAGAGAAAGTTTAAGGGTCGTCTAGAGAATGTAAAGGAAACAGAAATTTCATCTGCTCTCTGTGTCGATTCTTATATGTACATTTATTTACTCTTTCTCTTCAATTAACCTGCAATTGCTGCCACATTATAGCAATTTCACAGCATTACGCACAAACACGCGCAAACACACACAAACAAAACAAGAATTCTGTATCAAAACAAACGTTAAACGTGATTGACAAGAAAAAGAAAATGACCGGCCCGACACGCAGACAAAATGATTTGACCTGCAATTACAACTAAATCAAAACCCAAACATGTTAATGTTCAGTAATAAGGGGCTGATGGGACGGGAGGACCAGGGGTCGGAGGTCAAGCTCTATGAAAAATAAACACGCCAGCGTGCCGTTTAACGCGACTCCGCTTGGAAACAAAAGATGGAGAGCTAGAGAAACAGCAATATCCTGTGTTTATTTTTCTTTGCCATCTTTCTTTTGGGTTTGAGAACGATCTATTGTGGCATCGCGCCGGAGGAGGCGAGCGCTCCATGAACTACAGCTTTGTCAATGGCATTTCAGAGTTTGTAATGTAGAGTTTGTACCTTTAAAAAATCCAAAACAAAATGAATGGTACAGTTATACAGTCGTGACCTGAGCGAGCAATTCTTTTTGAGAGAGATGCATCTTAAAAACCGCAACATGTCAGACAGAACGAGAAAGTGCTCCGGACGAGTCTTCTAGATGTCGTCATGGTCTTTAAGTCTGAGCTGAAGATATCAGGAGATTATGCTGATATGATATCACTGTCTACTGAAGAACAGAGAGAACGCTCGTCTCTGATCAACACAAAACATTGAGCCGACATCTGAGGTCAAAGGGCAAACGAACCAAAGAGCAAATCAGAAGCTTTGCGTGAGTCTGGATGTTGTTAATCTGGTGAGAGAGATCCTGTAAGAGTCTGAACACCACACGCTCGGTGGCCGATCATCCTACGCTTTAACAAATTACTTTTATACTGTAAAAAAGTTGTAAGGTTCGGGAAACAAAGTCCTGCTTCCTACTAACAGCAATGCATAGATATTTACCACGGTAAAAAACATGGTATAGCAACCTCTTTACAGGTTGACCTGTCGCGATATAAACGATAAAAGGCTTTAAATGTGTCAACTAATCACCTCTCCTATCAGACATGAACGAGACCATTCAGACACATCCTGTAATGAAGGTGCGGAACAGGAAACAGACGTTCACAGACAGGAAACAGTACCTGCTTGAGTTTAGTTGGTGAGAGGACACGGACTCTCGCTCCTTTGCCACAAACGGACTTCTCAGCAGACTGAAAGAGAGAGAGAGAGAGGCGCTGTCTTCATCTCATGACGGATGAAGCACAACATCTTGAGATGTTTCAGAAGGATGGAAAAGCAGAAGTGCTGTGAGAGAAATGAGATGAGAGATGGGAAAGGAATGAAAGCACACTGCGTGGTGGTGCGTGAGCTGATGCTGGAACGTAAAGACCAAATACTACAATGAGGAAGAGACTGAGCGGATCTAAACAGAATCTAGATGGACGATAAAGCCGAGTGACTCACTGCGACGCGTCTGTCACTACAGGTAGAGCGATGTCATCGCCGGTGAAGTCCAGATCATCCGCCAGGCTGTTGTGTCGCGAGATCTCAGGGCCGTCCAACTTTTTCTTTACTGTTCAAAAAAAGACAGCGTTAAGGCCATTGCACATTGAGCCTGAAATTTTCGTCCGAAATTTTCGCACGTTAAAAATAAATACGACCTCACGTTGCGTCAATCACATTTACACATCGCCTCCGATATTTTCGTCCGTCATAAAAAAATTTGGACTAGGATTTTGTGCGTTTTTCGCATCCGTAGCAAACATTTTGAGAGGCGTTTTGACAATTCACCGTACAAACAAGCGCCAAATATGAAAAACGCAAACGAAAATTTCGGACTGTATGTGCAAAGACCTTTACTTTTCGTTAAACAACCAGCAACTCTGAAATCATTTCAAATAAATTAAGAATGTAACAAGGCATTATTTTTTTTTTACAAATACCGGTCAAAAGTTTTAGAACACTTCAGTGAAATGTTTCTCGTCATCTTTTTGACGTGTAGGTTATGCTTTAACGTCTGAAAAAAAGTTACATTTAATTTAGTTATAATTTTGCAAACGTAACGTTTAAAAAAATTTGACTGAATCATGAGGAGCAGCCATTAAGAGCTCTGAATACATGGGAAGTCAAAAATAGTTCCCAAAGTTTCCTTTGTTTTATGTTATAATTCTAATAAGTTATTGTAAAATGTGGGAAAAATACGAAAAAGTTCCAAAACGTTTGCCCAGTAGTGTAGGAAAGCGAACATTTGTGTCTTAGATTTGAGGGATTAGAACAGAAATCACAACAGCACACACAAATATTCAGTTGATTTAAGCATTGTGAATAGTTGGAAAAGGCAGAAATAAAGATAAACGTGTGTAAATGACAGTGTGTGTACCTGGAGAAGCAGGACATGTGAGTGTGAAAGCCGACCACGAGCGCTGGCGGTCTAACAACATGCAAAAAGAGAAATGCAAACTAAGAACATGCTACACGACAAAAACACGATAGGAACGTAATAAGTCCACTCCAGAGATCTCAGATCTCAACAATGTCTCAAACTGCGCTCAGATCTGCCAAAATACCGAAGTCGGCAATCAGGAGATTTTTAAGATGAGTGAGAGATAAAAACAGGAGATGTCTTCAGGCTGAAAACAACAGATCCTCAGCACTACATTAACATGCCAAGGCAGAAGATGAAAACATGAAGATAAAGAGCCGAGACACTCCATCACGGTCTCACCTGATGAGCGGAAGAGTTTAGTGATGCCTGTGTAAGAGGAAACAAACAGAACCATTCTAAACCAATCCGGACATTTGTCTGGGATCCAATAACAGTGTGTTTTCTTCTAAATCAATCAAGTTACATTTATTTGAAAAACGAAATGACTTAAAATATTAAGAAAGAAAAGAATATCAATTGTGCAGATTTGCTAAATACAAGAACTGTATGAAAATAACATTGTTTAGCATTTGATTCAAGTACATTTTTCTTACCCTAATGGCAGATATTATTTTAATTTATATATATATATAATAATTTTTCTTTTCAACTTAATGTCTGGAAAACTAAATACAGTATATTTTTAAATAATGGCTTTGAATTTTTCATTCACTCTCCAGTATTACTTTTTATTATTATTTAATTTATTTGTTTATTTATTAATTTAGCATTATTATTTTCTATATAAATGGACTTTTGTTAAGCTGACTGTCTGCGTCATTAAAAAAAAAAAGACAAAAACACTAATAAATGTATTTTTTGCAGGCCATGGGAAATGCATCACATGTTGACTTGAAAATCAAATGATGTCAAAGCTGCCTGGTTTGGGACGTTATTACAGAATTTTCCGAGATGCTTCAAATAAAAAAAAACATCCGTAACACATTTTCCAATATCGTAAAAGCATGTAGCTGAGCCTTTGAACTCACTTAAAAAAAAAATCAAGTTTGGTTTATCAAAGGACACAGACATGTGTTGCGATTTCATTATCTTTTTCCTCTCCGGTTTAAATGACTCTTCAGAAGAGACGTGTGTGTAGGTGTGTGTGTGTGTGTATATATGTATGTATGCGAGTGTGTGTGTTTTCTGCTGTCTCTGCTGGGGACGGTCTGTTTTAAAGGCACTGCTTTTATCATCAAGCCGTTTGACAGGAAAACCCGTAAAGCCTTATTAAAAGCGCCAGGCAGACATTAGCGGCAGATCATTTGATCACAGGATGTGTTCCACTCACATGTGGAAAATGACAATCAATCACAAGGGAAAAATGGTCATGTTACAGCGGCAGCTCTTCATATTTTCATTCATTTTTTTTTGGTCTTCACTCAAACGTGACACTTGCGCTCAGTTTTGGGGTGGAGAATGAACACAGATAAACGACAAGGGTGTCTTTCTGTTTTTGGCTGATGAAATTGATCTCCCATAAAATTGATCAAATTGATGATACATTTCTATATTTCCTAGAATGCCACAAAATCTGTGCCTGCCGTGGATCCATCTTGGTGCACCCAGTTTGAGAATCACTGCTCTATACAGGAAGACTAAAGATGGACAATCCCAGCATGCCGAGCGAGAGAGGCGATACCTGCAGGCTCTTCTGAAAAGACGGCATCTTTGTCATCGATGTGCTCATAGGTGATCTGAGGGATGGAGAGCGCTCTCTCTCCTACGGGACCCAGAGAACCGTTGTCACGCGTGGATTTGGGTTTCCGTTTATATCGCGCTCTTCGCTTTTGCAGCGTTATAATGACACACTCTAAATCCTAGAAAATCCAGACTACTTTTATGATGCTTTTTTTACTTTTACAATTTTTGGTCGCTTCATGTTTGTACATTTATTGTATGGAATAAGAGTAAACGATGTGACGTGATATTGCGCATTGTCATACGCCAAGATACGTAATAAGACATTCATAATTCTCTCCAATGTGACGTACGTAACATCTACATTTATTCATTTTATGACTCTAGGCATTCATTGGAAATCAAACCCATGACCAGTTGAGCTAAGAGAACAGTAATAAAACTTTTAATCTTACTTAACATAATCTCATACACGATCATCACTGACGTCTTGTGTTTGCCTTTTGTCCTAAAAACCCACAGATGTCAAATTCAAATTTGGCCTTTTTTTGAGAATGTCATAAATATCCATGTTCAAAGCCAAGCATAAAACTCCTCCTACACTCATGAATTCTGCGGTGGCCGTGCCACCTACACAGCCGAATACCTCCGGAGTAAAACATGAGTCACGTCACGGCGCGCCACGAAATCTCACGGCTCAGAGACGGCGAGCGGGATTTGCCAGTGAAATCCCAGCTTCCCACTGGCCTGAAAACTGCTGAGGGGGGGGAAGAAATACGGCAGGCCGTGAAAGGCTGGATAGAGAGATGAATGAGAGGTTTATGAACGAGAACAGTCACACGCCCGCACGGAAAGAGGTGGACTCGGCCGGCCGCGCTGCCCAATATGTTCGGAGTCAAAGCTACACAAAGATTTTTTTGTTGTTCCTTGCGCTACACAAAGGGTTTTGCTCCCAGGAGAGAGGCCGATGACATCATCGCGTTTGACTGCGCCTTTGTGCGAGACAGACAAAGAGGGCGTGGGGTCAAACGGGTGACAGAGAGAGAGAGAGGGAGGAAAAAAGACTCCGTCTCATCAGGTCTCTCACGGAGCTTCTCGCACCTACACTTACATCCTGACCCATTTTCCTCTTGAATACACATGAAACTCACAGTGAGGTCAAATCTGTCTCACAACAGCGTTCATTTCAATGATGAATGACAGAACGGAACAGAACCTGATCTTACAGGGAAACTGAAATGTTGACTGTTTCAAGATGGCGGATGTGTAGACGTGTCTGGAGCTGTCGTATGCGTCTACATTTGCTTATGAAATATATTGTAAACCATTTTAATACCGTGATGTGATGTGTTTCAGGGTGTTTTTTATGCCTTTAGGACCTTCGGTGGTCTTCTTGACTCCTGGTTAGTGAGGATGTGTTGAGAAAAAAAAAAAAAAATTATATGAGAAAAAGTATTAAATAGTATTAAACTACTTTTTGTCATATTCAGGGTTCATAATCATATAATTAACTAAAACTATAAAAACATATAAATACAAATAAATTAAATATAAAATATGCTCCTATAAATAAAATATACGCCTATTATTTATATGATAATATTATATCTTAATTAAATTATAAATAATGAGTTTATTCTATATTTTATAGGTTCTATAATTAATATATTTCTTAAATCTATCTATAGATGTATTTATTTATCTTAATATATATATATATATATTATATTTAAAAACGTTACAGTGTTGCCTTAGCAATAAACTAAGGAAAAATTAAAATTATTAAATCAAAATAAATATATAAAACTAAATAACTTTTCTAAACCTATATAACAACGATAAAAAGAATAAATAAATGACAAAACTACATTTAACTGCCAAATATTTAAATAAAATTGTCTAAATAAAAGCTTATTCAAAATATTACAAAAAAAAGCTAAAATATTTTTTATTGTTGTTTATTATTACTATTACTATTTTTATTATTATTGTGATTAAAGATCACAAACATAATTTTTCTTTACTGAATGTATGAATGGTTCATGAAATCGTGAATTCAGGACATAGACAAGGTCAAATTTGTCTTCAAGTTCACATCACCTCTTTCAGTAAGTTGTTCGCTCACTGATGGGACGTGACCTGAAACAGCCATCACACCCTTTACTGTTCACCTACATCCTGCGCTAACCTTCACATGCATTCTGAGAGCTCACGAGCCTTTAGAAAAGCCCAAACACAATAACAGGCAAAAATGCTTTTACCGTCTCGACTATACAGCGCCCCGCTACGGAGGCTCACGGAGGACAATCGACAGGAAGAAACAGAACAATAAGCAGACACAAAACAAAAACAACACAAAAGACTCCAGACAAGACAGTAGTGTATGTGTTTGCACAAAGGGGAGGAAGTCGAACACTTTTCTCCTCACCAGCCGTCTGAAATTCCCAGGACTGGAGTTTTCAGAGCTTATGATGGGAATGTAGTCGCCCGTCAACACGTACATCTTCCACGTGGCCGCGCAGCCGTTCGGCTTCTCGCAGGCGTAGCATCTCCACAGCGTCTGGACCGAGAGAGTTACGTTGCGTTAGCAAAAACGATCAATGAGACGCGAAGAAAAGCCTTTCGCTAATACCTGTATGAGAGACGCGGCGGCAGGAATCTGACGGTTAAAATGTTTCTGTCTCTGTTTCTGCTGAACTTTAAGAGCAAAGCCGGATCCCAGAATCCCCTGCACACGGAGAAAAAGATCTAAATAAAGTGCGTGGTCTCAACGTCAGATTTTTGTTAAATTAGACATTTAGGCCTCTTTGACCCAAAAAACTAAATACAACAATGCATTGTTAATATGTTCTGTAATTGTACTTGATTGTAAGTGTATGTTATATAATGTGAAACATGAAGACCGCGGGCCCCTGGGGGCTCTATCACTCCTAAATGGACCACATTAACCCCGGACCCCATTACTGCAGGACCTCTATAGGAAAACACTGCCCCGGGGCACCAGACACCAACATGTGTGTGTGTGTAGGTGTGTGTGTGTGTGTGTGTGTGTGTGAGAGAGAGAGGAGAGAGAGAGAGAGAGAGAACAGATAGTGTGTTTACCGCGGGCAGAGCAAAGAAAGATATTGCAAACACACTGAAGCAGGAGGCGATGGCTTTTCCAATCCACGTCTGAGGGACTTTGTCTCCGTAGCCAATTGTAGTCACCGTAACCTTGAAGATAAAAATGATATTGTTCATTCATAAAGAGACCATTTATCCTAAAAATCACAATTCTGTCATCATTGATTCCCCCTCATGTGGTTGTAAATCTGTATGCAAGTCTTAAGTGGAACACAAAAGAAGATATTTTGAGAAATGTGCTTTTGTGGTCATACAATGGAAGTCAGTGGGGTTTAGAGTGGTTTGATTATCAACGTTCTTCGAAATATCTTCTTTTGTGTTCTGCAGAAGTCATAAACATCTGGTAACTGCACAGCAACACCTTGTTGTTGGGAATAAATGTGCTGAAACATGGAAGTCTACACAACGTAGTTTATGTAAACGTTGGACTCAACAAATCCACATCAAATGAGTCTGCATCGTTCTCAAAGACGTCTATTGAAGTTCGCGCTCTGTTGGGTTTTCCCCTAATCCTCCACAAAACCTGGAGTTTCAGCTGACGCAGGAAAACAAACACGGCGCATGAAAACTCTTCATTCTGAGACACCCAGAGCTCTTTCTGGGGACGAGGTGAGTTTGCGTTCCTTCTATTCAAGAGGAACAAAGAGGACTTTACCGGGACGAGGCGTCAAACAAGTGCTTCGAGTTTAATCCCACCACTAAAAATCCAGAAGACCACAATAGTGGCGACATGAGAGCTTCAATAGTCACTGGATTTCAAGTGCCACGGGTGGTGGCCCAGACTGTGTGTGTGTGTGTGTGTGTGTTATTGTGACTTCAAGGCCCCTAATATTCTTCAACCAACTGATTCACAGTTATTGAGTCACAGAGTTCAGTCTACGTGTGTGGCAAAACCAAAACTGACGTCACTGTGTGTGTGTGTGCTTGTGTGTGCGTGTGTGTGTATGTGTGTGTGGCCTGTACAGCGCTGGGTGATTCAAACTTGTCTTTAATATTGCTTGATTTATACTCACTGTTCTTTTTTAAAATCATAATTTTGGTTGCTCACATTTAATTTCAAATTTTCAATTTTCTAAAATTGTTTAGGAGAAATAAAACAGAATCAAATGAGCAGTAAATGGATGTAGATAGTAGAGGTCAAATGATGAGAAATGTTTGAGCTGATAATGAGATCTTCAATAATATTGACTTTTGACTGCAGACGAGACAAACTGAGCTCAGTTTGACACGTTGTGGACATCTCTTCTCAAACTCTAGGACAGGGGTTCTCACCCTTTTTGACTCTAAGGCCCCCCACAATTTCTACCCAATAAAATTATTCAGAGCTTGATATTAACTGGAAAAGTGTGTATTCAATATAAAAAAGACAAATAATCTTTTTTTAGTTGTTTTTAAAAAAATGTCCAATTTCAGAGTCATCCTGAGGCCCCCCTTGGAAGTCAGATGGGGCCCCCTTGTGGGCCACGGCCCCCCTGTTGAGAACCACTGGTCTAGGAGAAACTATTTAGACATTAAAGAGATCTCATCTGTGGTTACTCTGTCTTATAGGTTCTGCAGATGTCACAAAGGCCACGTGATCAAGAAGAACTTCTGGTGTTTTCACATATCTGTGGTTTGATTTCTCGGTGATCTCACACAGGCCAGACGGAACACCAGCAGCTCTGTTGAGTCAGCGAGAAGCGGAGTATTTGGCGAGAACTCCGAGAGCCTTCGTGAGTCACGATTCGTGTCGTTTTGAGAATGACTCAGGCCAGCTGTTACCTGCACCTGCAGATCCTGAAAAAACAACGAGCGGTCGGCTCAGACGCTCCTACAGGAACCATTAATCATGAGTCTCTTTAGTGTCTCGATGGCTTCTTATGGACATCTGCAAAAGAGATCTCATTGTAAACATTTCTCAACGAATAATCTAAGATATGTCCTCCGCATTACAGCGACAATACAGCCTCATTTATACCTATTTTCTGAGCGGTGAAAGAGAACCTCTGTGAAGTTCTGTTCAATCTACATTAAAGTTCATTGCGGAAACTTCTTTTCTTCAATCATGTTTTACAGTCTCGGACACAAAAGCAGGTCGACCCCCTTTCAGGGTTTCTTATTGCTGCCACCTCCATACAAGCAAGCGCTTTTGTGTGCGATTCAAGAGCCGACGGGCGGCCATACGCTTTCTGACCTGCTTTACACAGAGAGAGAACCTCCGCAATTACAGCTTTAATTCACACATCCAGCACTTCACTCCAGAGAGAAGAGAACGAGAGGTAGAGATGTGAAAAGATCACAAGCGAGGCCTTTTGTGCGTCTCAGATTCCTGTACCATTGCGTTCTCATTACGCTTCACACTAAATTCAGCATTTCAATGACCTGCACTGGAAACTTCATTCACCATCGACTCGATTCACCGCGGATTGTTTTATAAGCCTTTTATTTTAGAAGCAAAATGAATCGCTGGACATTTACATGTCTTTAAAAACGTCTGTTGTCGATAAAAACATTCCCATCAGCCGAACAACCAATCATATTAGTCCTGATACACAACACGCTACACAAAACAACTTGCCGTTCAACAAACAAACCAATGTTTCACATCATTCAAAAGTCAATATGTGATCTACAAAATATCATGAGCTGCCAACATAGGGAACATGTTTAGCTGTCTACTAAGACGCCTTAAAGGGCTAGTTCACCCAAAAATAACAAGTCTGTCATCGTTTACGCACCCTCAGGTTGTTTCAAACCTGTATACATTTATTTGTTCTGTTGAACACAGAGAAAGATATTTGTAAGAATGTTAGCAATTTTCAGTTCTGTGACATCATCCATTACCATAATAGTTCTGTTGAAAACAAAATGTGATATTTAGGAACACAAACAGTTCTCGGGCACCTTTGACTACCGTTTAATCTTCTCACTATGGCAGTCAATGATGTCACAGAATAGAAAATTGCTAACATTCTTACAAATATCTTTCTCTGTGATCATCAGAACAAAGTCATTTATACAGGTATGAAATGACATGAGGGTGAGCAAATGATGATTTTTGGGTGAACTATCACTTTAAAGCAGAGCAGAGAATTGTTTTGAAGATCTTCTTTAATGCCAAACCCCTAAAACAAAAGAAGAGTTATTTGATAGATTATAACGAAACACAAGTGACTTATATTGTACTGATTTATTGTTCCAAGTCGTTTTGATTTTAATTGTATTGTGGTAGTTATGGATTTTATTGCTTTTGGGCTAAAAAGGTGCTTTATAAATAAAATGTTTTATTATTAACATTATCTGACGGATTTGTTCACTCAAACATCTTAAAAACCTCAGCTACAACACCAGTGGATCTCAAACTTTTCCGTTGTAAGGCCCCCCTTGTGTGGGTTGACTTGCTTTGTGCCCCCCCAATTAAAGACGTATGAGATTAAACTAAGAATTTTAATTAAACCCAAGACAAATGCAATACTACAATGCTGTAACATCAATTATTGTGGTTGGTGGTATTATTTTTCTGGTGTTTGATTGCACAAACATTCTATATTTCATAGAATGCCACAAAAACTGTGCCCACCCCGGACCCATCTTGGGGCCCCCCCAAAGGGGCACGGCCCCCAGTTTGAGAAACACTGTTCTACACTATAACGAATGTGATAGCAGTGTTCGGTCCTGTTCCAAACAATTTCTTACTCCAGACACCAAACCTGTGCAAATGTGAACACATGACATCTCAGATGAGTGTACGGTAATGAGATGTTTGATGGAATAAAACATAACTCACCACACCCCACCAAAGAGCATCGGCATAGCTGGAAAACCTGTTTTGCCCTCTTCATCCACGGCGTCTTTCTCCGCCAGATACACAAAATATGAGGAAAAGATCAGGCCCAAGAATCCGATGTAAAGCGTGGTGATCAGCTCCTTAACCATGGAAAGAAAGTGAGACGGTTATTTTTTATTTACTTTACTTTTTTGTGATTTCGTAGAAGCCCTAATATATTATGCAGCACTTGTGACGTACTTCTGGCTGTTTTGAGTGTCGTCTATAAAGAAGGAAAATTGCTTTAAAATCTTTCATTGTAGGAGGAAAGAAATGAACGCTATTTATTTTCATTATACTAGTCATACGCTATGTGCTTTATGCTGACATTTACTCTCATTTTAAGCAGAGGATGTGAGCATCTCAAGCGCTGTATGCCACAGACCGCTTTCCAAACACCTTAAAAGGCAAACTCTGACTTCAGACACACGAGCCACCCAACCAATCACGTCTGATCCACTTAAAACTTCACAGGCCGTCCGGATGGATTTAACATGCCTTAGATCACTCAAACAGGAGCTTTCTGCTCAGATGATGTTGATGTGGATTTACGAGGCCATATTTGGAGTGATATTCTGAAAGCTGATTACGACACATCAGCCATGAGATGAATTCACTGACTTTTACTGGACTGTACAGAATTATGGCATTACGCTCACCGCAACTATAACAAGACCAAGTCTGACGGGGCAACCGCGAGTACCTGCCGATGAATAAAGACCACGGATCCCAGAAGTCTCCACGTTCCACCCTGACGGTCCACGTGAAGCATTCGCAAGATCTGCAGGAAACGGATTCCTCTGCAACCAATCACACGAGAGCTTTAAACCACAGCACCCTCATGCATGTGATGCAGTGAGAGAACGCGGTGAACATTAATGTTGTCAGTTCAACCGATGACATTTCTGACCTGATCGCTGATGTGGCGAAGACCTGCCCGTTAGATCCAACGCTTAAAACCACAACGGACGCCACCACCACTATCAGATCTGCGACAAGAGAGTTTCAAATCAGACATACAAGCTATCCAATAATTAAACGGTTGCAGTTTTGGGTGAATATCTGAAAAATCTTTAGACAATTTGAAAATCGACTCGCTGTTTGATCAAAGTTGTACCAAAAATGATGAAATATACAATTCATCTTTGGAAACAGGTGTGGTGCAAGTCATCGGGTACCTATGATGGAGATGGGCTTCCTGATGAAACGCAGACGTCCTTTAACACCAACATATTTACTCCGACATCCGGCCGACCACAGCCGGACCACATACTCTGACCCAAAAAAAAAAACCAGCACAATCTCCTGAAGAAACAAAAGACACACGTGTAAATATGATGAGAAGAGTTGATATCGAGATCTAAAATAACATTGACTTTTGATTGCAGACGTGACAAATCTGAGCTCATTGTTGACATCTCTTCTCAAACTCTCATGTCTCACAAGAGACATTTCTGACAATTCTGACTCTTGTAATCAAGAGAAAGATCTGAGACACACATGAGACTTAAACCAATTTCTCTTCATTCAATCTCAAATAAGAGAAATAATGGAGATTGTATTTTTTTATTTGATAGCTGAATCTGTCCCACAAAAACTGATAAATCACTCAAATTGAATGTGCACACAAGAACTCAAGTACCCATCCTGAAGCTCAACATCAGCTGAACTGAGATAAACATCGCCATCTACTGGACACGTGAGTAACTGCTTCTATACCTCCGAATCATGAAAGAGGAACTTTCCTAATGAGTGTCCCAGGTCTTTCTATGTATATATATTTAAACATGATTTTTGCAATAGTTTTGTTATACACAGACTCACCATCCAGAAGAGAGATCCGCTGGCAAAATCAGCATACTGCTCGATGGTGGACAGGACGCTGAATATCAGGCACACGAGGACCATGAGGAACCTGAAGACATCACGCAGATTATTCAAAACAAAATTGTCACATGTTTCCTGTCGAAATCA
The DNA here is from genome assembly GCA_006030095.1 of Triplophysa siluroides. Taxonomy (NCBI): domain Eukaryota; kingdom Metazoa; phylum Chordata; class Actinopteri; order Cypriniformes; family Nemacheilidae; genus Triplophysa; species Triplophysa siluroides. The sequence goes on along the minus strand of VCII01000049.1, from coordinate 760,216 downwards.
CTTCGGGTTGATTATCAGACACTGAGCTAAAGATCTCAATCAATTCCCTTCGCATTTGCTTTTCCATCTGCAGGTGTTTGATTCTGTGCAACCTCACAAACAGTCAGCGGTTTTGTGGGCCAAACACACACCACAAGCATGCACTTCACAGATGACAAGAAAACACACATTTTTAAACATGCATTAAACCAAGAAAGCCAGTTTTAGGACATATTATAACATATTATAAACTACAAAAAAAGGTTTAGGAGAGGCGGAAAGTCTGTGGGTTAGTTAGTGTTCATTTAGTTTGATGCAAACACAAGCTATGACCTTACATTTGTGTTGTTATACTTTAAAGTATATAAATGTGTTCCTGAATATTATACAAACAACAAGAAACATCAAATATCAACATCCAACAAATCACAATCAAGTATTCCAGAGAGGCGTGGTGAGATGACACAGTTTCTTTAAGATTTGACCATAACAACAGCTGATACACACACACGCGCGCACAAACACACACACAGAGCGGCCAGATGGGCAAGACAGATTACACATAAATACACACGACTACAAACACACTAAACAAACAAACCACTTTCTTCATGAAGACACACACACGTCTTCATACAGTACACACCCTCCTTTAGACTCAAAAAGACAAACACACAATGTGACTCACACTGTTGTAAGAGATCAAATGTCATGTGTGTGTGTTACAGAAGTCAAGACGTTTGAGAGTCACGTCACATCCAGATGTACGGCCACATCTGCTGAACGTCTTCAGTCTGTTGTCATTGACATTCACTGATGATGGCCATCTAGTCTCGAGTAGAAGCTTTTGCCGCTTTCTTTGGCCAAGGCCCGCCCAAGAGGCCATATGACTGACAGGTAAAACGTTTTATGCCGTTTTGTGTTTAGACGCATGGAAATGTCCCCGCAGTAACAGACCTGTGTACATTCACGAACGTGTCAAAGGTTAACAGCAACAATGATTATAAGTATGCGTGAACCTCTCATACTTTTAAGAATTAAGCGTTTAGTTGATCGTGATGAATTCTTATTGCAACCGATGTAAACACGACAGCTTACTTCTAAGATCAGGCGGCATCGTGTTGTTTCCAGGCGGATGGTTAAAGAACACGTCACGCACGTATCCCAGAAATCCTGTGAAATTCAACCAATCAGATGACGACTTCGAACATGCTGATGTGTACCTTGTGCATCAGACGTCTGAGGCTGAGACTAATGGCCATCAAACCTGCTGCATACACAAAGAGTTAAATCTGACCGTCACAACTTTTACAGCATTCTGAAAGTATAGATTTAGGCCTCTATAAGGTTACACTCTTGGGTTTTGTTCTACAATATTTGGTTCTAAGTATACAAGGTTCTGCTTTTTAATGTTCCATTCTATATAGTTCTATAGACTCTTTCATCAGATGCACGCGCTGGCCCGAAGTTAACTTATGGTCTGTGTTTGGTTATAATATAACAATTCATTTTCGATTATTATTTTTTAATATTCATTCATATTTATATTTTATAGTTTTAAATTAAATAAAAATACTCAAAAGTGAATGCTTATTTGCATCTAGTATCTACAGATTTCAGCTTCTTTGTGCTCTAGGATTCATTCTATAGGGTTCTGCTCTACAGTATATGGTTCTAGTCCACAAGCTTTTGCATTTTAATGTTTCATTCTATAGGGTTCTGATACATAAGACTGTGCTATAGGGTTCTGAAACTGTATTTTGTCTTAATACTGTGCGCTTTATGGTACTACCCTATAGGGTTAACAGTGTGTTGACGTAGTTTATACAGTATGGTTTGCTGTTTATTGCCCTGTTCTATAGGGTTCTGATCTATATAATTTCCTCTATAAGGTTTCTGTATATAGTCTATATGGTCTTGCTTTTCGAGTCACATTCTATATGTTTCTATAGGTTTCTTTGGGCTTTCACTCTATAGGGTTCTTGTATTTATGGCTCCATGAGAAGTGAAAGGATAATGATTTTGACCATTATACAGAAAGTAATGGCTCTTAGTCAAGAGCACAGAAGGTGAAACCTGATTAGAACATGAGCTCTGGTGTATGAGCTAAATGATCAAAGCATCAGTGTATGGAAATAAATCCTCCTTTAATCTATTTAAAAAATGACCAGATGTTGTGACATTGACCATAAACAGCAGGGTTTTCAGAAACGCTCACAGACACACGCCACAAATACAACACCACAACCGTCCTCATTTTCTCACATTTGGATCAAGTCCCAGGTCAATAGATAGAAGAGAAACGGGTTTCCATAAGCTGAATATCCCTTAAATCTGTCTGAAGGTTCACCAGCAGCGATCTTTCAGCTGTTTGTGTATTATAATCGAAAAATAAAGAAGAACTAAAATGGATTTCATCTCTTTAAAAATAAATACTTTGATTACTAAATCTCTGTTAAAATGATTCAATTAAATCTCTCATTTATTTCTTATATTCATGTCATCTATTAACTGTAGTCCTGCTTCAAACCAATAGCAAATAAGCTTGTTGGGAATCTTTGTTGTGTTTGACCTTTGACCTCACGACCCTGTTTCTCACAGGCATATGTGTCCCGTTTCTGTCAATCTATCGGACCCCTGCAGACACATTCTGAACTCTCACCTTTAGCCAAATTAAAATCCCAATCCAAATCTGATTCCCAGCATCTGAAACAATAACATTTGACATCAAACCCCAACAGTTTTCAATCAACCTCCCGTCGTGTTGAGACGACAGATCGGCACCTAACAGCGTCACCGTGATGTGTTACTAGATCAGGGTCAAACCCGGTCACCTCTAAACGCCAGAGGCCTGATTAAAATAAAACAGCTGGTGCATTATCCGGCCTTATCAGACTGACACCAGATCAGACCAATCGCACATCCATTAAAACCTAAGAGACGAATCAGAACTAGGACTTGACGATATATAAAGAACATCCCTGACATAATTGTGTTGACAATACAAAATTATTAAATCAAAATTTGGGGGTTAATCTGCTAGCGTGCCATTTACAGTTAGGGCCTTCATTATTGATTTTCTCAAATAATTGTACGTTTCTGTACGATTTTCATCATTCAAATGTATACCACTATGACAGAAGTTATGAATTCCCATGAGATCAGGCTGGAAAAACAGTGTGATGTGTCAAGAAAAACGATTCGAAACATAGTAATGTAAAACAAAAACATTCAACATGTTATGATCAATTTTGTTTTTAAAGAGAAGAAACACTCCTTCAACGGAGGAATAATGCAGCAATGAGAACCGTAATTTGTCTCTTGTTTGTAAATGTAAGTGTTTGGTTCTTGAAAACCAGAGCTGTGAAATCCAGCAGCCCACAGGATTATTTATTGATGACAATCGGTTTCAGAACCTCGAGACGGAAATTAGAGACCAGACACACAATCCACCCGACAACTGCTCAGGAAACACAACACTGAAGTAACTACAGTACAGACAGCGCTACAACAGGACAATACTCGGAGATAATTCAAACAAACCAAACCATGAGCTCAAGTCATCTACATGCACAAGAGACCTGATGATCTTCACACCATTGAGCATTTTACATTTGTATTGTCATCATTTGTACTTCAAATATACAGTATGTTCAAAAAGACTTTCGAACACATTCTTCATGATGCTCAGTTGATTATTCTCTTGATGTAAAACCACAGAATATAACACAGAAATGATAATCTCCATTTTCCTAAAAGCCAAGAGTCATAAACTAAACTCCACTTAAGCGTCACATTTCTGTCTCTCTCCATCAGGCTCGAGTGGTTCAATGATTTGAGAAAAACCTCCTGGCTGGATTTAAGAGCCTTTAATTATTCACTAACTCACCGTGTGCCAAGTAAACACAAGTTAATTTACTTAATGCCAAACGCTTTCTGAAACCTAGACTGGTCGTATCCAATAGCTCTCTTAAAACTCTATAAATCAGTCCCAAGAACAAACAGAAGGACATTTGCACAATCCCTCGTTAACTAATTGACATCCTTGCTTGTTAAGTGTAATGAATTATCACCATCACTTGAAAGAGACTTGATGTGGCGTGTCTGCGTGCGTCTGTCTGTCTGTCCATATCATTGCATTAGTAAGGTCGTGTCAAAGACGCACACGCAGCATCCATGAATCACATAAAGACCAAATGTCCACGGCTGAATGCAGTGAAATCAAGATGAAAATGATGTCATCATTGCATAAGATTAATCATAGCCCCTAGCTATGTGTGTAGCTGAAGGAAATAACCCACAATGCAACAGCCGGATCTGTTCTGATCATCCACACTTTTTTTTTAAACGAAATGTTACCATTAAAATTAACTTCAATCCTAAATTCAAGAAAATCCATCAGAATTGTTTCTCTTTAAGAGTTTCAAAAGACATCTATATACAAATGGCATCTGTAAACGACAGGGCTGTATTATTCAACAAGACTGATACAACTGACGATACTTTAATACCAAAGATATCCATGACAGAGCAATGAAATCAATATAATATCAAATGGAAACGTGAAGGTCTGGACAGAGATCAGACGCTAACGTGAAGACCAGACAGATCAGTGGGTCAGAACTGATGCGGTTGGAAACTGATGTACCCATTTAGCGCTGGCAGAGCAGACGGGCAGAGCCTGGCATCGATAAGTAAGAGTTACTTAAAGGAGCGGCACAGAATATCAGCCGCTGCGGTTTAATTTTGTAGGAGGTTGAGATCAGGTTCAGCTCTACGACTGCAACTCTAGACGGAAGAGATAGAGAGGGTATCAGACCACCCTCACACACACACACACACACGTGTGTCGTGGACTTGGTTTTTATATGTTAGTGGAGACCTAAACCTGAATGCACATGGGGACCCATATCACAGTAAGACCAAAATCGAGGTCCCACGTGCACAAAAGCTTATAAATTGTACAGAACGATCATTTTTGAAAATCTAAAAATGCAAAAAGTTTTCTACGATCTTTAGGGGTTTGGTTAGGGGATAAAATATACAGTTTGTACAGTATACAACTCATTACGCCTATGAACTGTCCCCATGGAGATAATAAACATACATGTGTGTGCGATCATTCATTCAAAAGTGCGTCAGACGCTTGTGTCAATAAAGAAAAAACTTCTGCTGGACATTGAAAATATGGTTTGATATGGGGAGTCTGGCGAGCTCTAAAAACACACACAAAAAATAAATAAATAAATGTCTATTTTGTATATACAAGTCTCTGTTTTCTCCATCGATCCAAAGATGAGACCAGCATGTCTTCCAGTGACCCGTCTGTGTGTCTCCAGTGGATGAGAGAGACAGATGGGTTCAAAGGTTCTGTTTTCAGTATCATGTTGACCTTAAGTCCTGCGAGACTTTAGTTACCGAGATCTTAACAGCACAAGCTGTAATTACCACACTGCTAGAACAAAGACCTCATGCACTTTTAAACACTGCGTGGTCATCCGAACAGATGTAAATAAACTAGATCTGGGCATTTTCTAATGTAGGCGGTGCTCACTCATGCAAAACCTGTCAGCATGTTACATCAACTCAAATGTGCTTTTAGAAAACACGACTATACTCAAAATGCCACAATTGAAAAATGAAAATTCATGTATGAAGGAGGTGCAGGATACAGATTTACAGTTAAACACTTAGGGGCGGTTTTAGGGACAGGGATTAGTTTAAGACAGGACTAGGCCTTGGTTAAATAAGGTTGTTTTTAAAAACATACTTTACAAAAAACATTACTGGTGGGCATCTTGAGACAAAACAATCGCAATGATATGTTTTAAGATAAATCGGTGCCAGTTGTTTTCGATTAACATTTAACTTAGTCTGGGACTAGGCTTAAACCCGTCTGGGAAACCGCCCCTAAAAGCTTTATCTTTACAAATCCACACTCTACTCTAACGAGTTCAAAATGATTCAAAAGTGGTAAAGAAGGACTAGATGTATTATGTTAAACACCAGAAAACCAGACATTTGAAATAAATAAAAATAAATCAAAGAAAGTTTTATTAAGGGACGTCACAAGCCAAACCAGACGTCTGATCTTTAGACAACGGAGGGATAGGTACCCACAATTCCACAACACAACCTTTCTAATCATTTCTGCAATTCTTTAAAAATGTTTAAAGCAATAAATCCTTAAAATCTTTTTAGTTTAATATGATCTTTTTTTTCATAATTTAAGTGACAGTTCATCCAAAAATGTGAGAATTCAGTCATCATTTCCCGTCATATTTCCTCATGACCGTCCAAATCTCTCTTTTCTGAACCCCATTAAATTCTATTGTATGAACATTTCTCCAAATAACTTATTTCGTGTTCCACTGAAGAAATAGTAGCGTTACAACCACATGACAGTGATTAAATGATGACAGAATTCAGATTTTTGGGTGATCTATGTCTAATTCATCTATAGTTATATGTATTGCATTTATAGTTTAAAAAGGTTTTGTAATATAGTAACATCTCAGTATTTCAGGTAAATGAAATGAAACAGGAAGTGTACTCACACCAGGAAGTGATAGAGGAAACACCTCATGCCAGCGGGTCTCTCTAGGAAGTTGTACACATCACCCTGCATGCTAGTCTTGGTGTGGTAGGGACCGCGTGGGAAGCGAGCGCTGGGTGGCGGGCGCGGCGTCTCTCCGGGGACGAGGGCGGTGGAGATGGAGACAGCAGAGGAGGAATGCGACTGGCCGAGCTTGCTGTGCGGCGGTGGCTCCTTTGTGTGACCACCTGGAGAGACGGGCACGCTTGATCCATTATTCACCACGGGCTCCAGTTCCAGTGAAACAGGAGAGTGGGCCGCTGTGAGAGACACGCTGGGCGCTGCTGCCTCCTCCAGGCTGTTCCGCGAGCTCCGACCCAAGAAGTCGTGCCCGTTGGGACCGCAGCTTTTCAGCTTGATGCTGTCGCTGGCCCATCCAAAGGTGCGTCCGCGGGAAAGGAGTGGCGTGGGGCGGACCAGCCTCTCCCCCATGACGGAGACGTGTACTGTGGGCACCGCGGGTTGAACTGCCGGGTGAGACCTCGGGATTTATCACCTTATCACAAAACCTGTGAAAGAAGAACATAGAAAACTCAGCTTCCATTGACTGCCTTATATGAACACAAAACAAGAGGTTTCATAGAATATCTTGTGTTCAATGAAGAAAGAGACAAACACAGGATTTGAACAACATAAGGTTGAATTTTTTTGGGGGGTAGAACTTTCCCTTTAAATAAGGAGCAGCTCAGACAAACTCTGATTGGTTAATAATGAATAAGGACATGCTAAAGATCATCAGTGATCAGTTTAAACACTATGAAACATCTTTACAATCACCTGGAGTATTACACACACAACAGTTGAAGAAAATATATGAAATAAAACATAAGTAAAGCATCTGATAAATTTCATTACCTGTTTGTGTGTTCTTAGAAAGTGATGGAGAGAAGTGAGGAGGAGTATTCAGATTCCCAAATGACTGAGGTCAAACGTTTCCGTCCTAAGAAGCGACATCCATCTCCATCATGACTGAGATGACCGGTGGACGGACACACAAAGCCACGGGAAAAAAGCTTTTGTGAGTGAAGACAAATCGAAACAAAACTCTGCAAACCTCTGTGACACGTCTGTCAGTCACGTTGGCAGAAACGCTGACAGAAGCCACAGATACAGCGCCGTCCGCTCTCAGATTGGGTTTCAGACCAGCGCATTAAGCCGCAGATCACAATGTCAAATGATAGCGACCGCACACAGTCCCAGCGTGTCAAGAGGATTTAGTGAGGGATGGGGAGACAAACACACTCACAGCTGGCTTTGTGTATTCTTACAAGCAGGGTAAAATATGGATATTCATACTATTCATATTTTTCAGACCTCATCATTTTAGAAGATTTTGCCATTCATTTATCATCATTTTGACAATTTGTCAATAGACAACATTTACATAATCTGTACAGATTTCGACTGAAAAGGTTAATAAACCTATACATTTTGCTGTAGTTATGCAGCTAGTTGCCAGCAACTTACTGTAGATTTACATTAATGTCATTTACTGGCAACAGTTTGTTCAAAGATAAATGATCATTAAACACGAGCAAGTCTTTATCTTTACAGAAACTATAATATAACAGCCAAGTGCAAAGCATTCTGGGAACCAGAAATCCTCATCAACCGTCTGAATGAGGCTGTTATTTTATAGTTTTTTACTGTAAAGATAAAGACTTGTTCATGTTTAATGATAATTTATCTTTGAACAAACTGTTGCCAGTAAATAAAATTAATGTAAATCTACAGTAAGTTACTGGCAAACTGCTGCCAGTAATACTGTAATTTCTACAGAATGTTTTTACAGTGTATAGGCCTTTTACTGTATATTCACAGTCACATGATCCATCTTGTTTGAAAAACACTGGCTAATGTAAATTAAAAATCAATTAAAAAACTGATTATATCTTCCCCGCCAATTTAACCGTCAAATCTGTCATATATAAATATTTCGGTCAACGCAGTAAAATACATTTAATGTAATTCATTCATTTACATAATTGTTTACATTAGTCTTTTAACATCATCAACATGTTTATAAAGTAATTATATGTATACACACAGACACATATTTTTATTGATAGATATGACTGAAGATAAAGCTCAAATAAACTTTACCTCAGTTTTTGTCAGGCATCAAACTACAACATCTTGTCATACTACGAGGAATGAATTGAGAAAGCTTACCTGTCCTGCAGATGTTTATCTCTTCTTCTGTAAACGCCTTATTATTATCATCACTATTATGATTGATTTAAATCGCTGGAGAGATTTGTGCAGTTGTTTGAGTGAAGATCAGACCGACCGTGAACGCCTCACAGCCAACCCATGTGCAGATGCCGGGGGCGCGCCTGCACCTGACGTGTCTCGTGCGCGTGCACGAAGAAAGTGTTCAAGATACGTCGTTTTTCCTTCGTATTTTAAACTAAACTTTTTGTTTCATTTGTAAAATGATAAAAACAACAAAAAAACAATTATCTTTGATATGTTGATTTATGTCACTTCAATTCAAATGTTGTCCAGCGAGCGTGTTATCCAACGATTTATACATTCTCAAAGTTACAATAAAGTCGATTTTTGGATTAAAAGCACAATGCTAGGTTTGTTTGATCATCTTTAATGAACACTTTCTATGAATTTCCAACAAATGTTTCATTAAACAATCGCGGTTCGTTTGGCTTCCCTCACGCTGCTGCGGGCAGTGTATTTTCACCTTCGCTTTACGTGGGTACATTCGGGCCGCCGTAGCGACGCAAAAGGCTATTCCAACATGGCGGCGTCCGTCTGTCACCCTGCGCTGTCCTCCATATGCAGAATAAAGTGTAATATTAACGGAATATATCATGTCATTTCGTTCAGCAGAATGATCTCATCCTCCTTCGTCCCCACAACAAGCGCTGTTTCGGCAGAACGAGGTAGAGATTTTATAATCTTATACTGCACCTGCTTACATGACAGATGCTTAAGGAGAGATACATGACATGGTATTTTGAAGTAGCTTATAGTATAATTTAAACGTATTGGTACATAGTAACCCGGTACTCAGTGAATGTGAACTATAATAACTAAATTAACTTTCTATAATCACTATTAATGTGTTCAGTATAATCGTTTTAGTGGGGAGTAGTTTTTTAATGCAGTGGTTTCAATGCTTTTCCAATGTTTGATCACAGAAACTGCAGGCAAAGGTGCTCGTGGCCAAAGGAGGCCAAAGAGACCGGTGATGACAGATTAATTCATTACCACATTATAATTAAAATAATTGTGTTGGTGTACAGAACTTCCTACATAGATAATATAATTGTCCTTTACTGCATCCCACAGGCTGGTGAACCCAGGACAGAGTGTATGAGCGTCAGTCAGGACTGGACTGCAGTTTACCCAATAGCAGCATCATTCAAACCATCAGCAGTTCCTCTGCCTGTTCGTATGGGCTACCCGGTGAAGAGAGGCGTGCCACCCGAAAAAAAGGGCAACCTGGAACTCATAAAGGTGGAAATGTCTGCGTTTACTAACTCGTGTGATAAAGCATTATTGTGTTATGTTACAGCAACACATTTTAACCACATGCTTTAATTTCCTTTAGATTCCAAACTTTTTACACTTAACCCCAGTAGCCATTAAACAACACTGCCAAGCCCTGAAGCGTAAGTTTAATTCTGAAATGCAAATCATTGCTCGAAGTCATGTGAAATGTGTCATTTTTGTGTCCGTTTCATGTGTTCAGAGTTCTGCACGGAGTGGCCTTCTGCCCTGGACTCTGACGATAAATGCATGAAGCATGTCCCAATACAGATACAGAGTAAAGAATTTGTGTCAGCTGGACCGTCGCTGCGAAACCCAGATGCCAGAATAGTTACACTCAAGGTGAGTCTTGTAAAATTAGACTTTTTTCCTTGTGTGCAGTTATAGTGTTATTTCACACTATGGCCGGTTTCACAGACGAGGCTTAAGGTTAGTCACAGAGTAAAATATATCAGTGCTGTTGCTTTGTCTCTAGATGCACACCAGGAATTAATTCTTCTAAGGCATTTTTATAAAAGCGACATAAATATCATAATTCAACTAAGGCATAGTCCTCCTGGCTTAAGCTAAACTGTGTCTGTGAAACCGGGCCTATAACAATTCATTTCAGATTTTTATTTACATATAAAACACTTTAGTGTTACACGAGGACACGAGCTATAACCACAACAAGCACTCATTGATGTGATAGATTCTTTATGTATAATCTGAAGTGTGTGATTTCTCATAAATCTCGCACCATCTGCCTGAATAGAATAAAAACTGAGATGTGGGAATCTTCAATAATCCCGCTGGATTAAGTTTTAAAGAGAAGGGATGAAAGCGTAGATTTATAGAGGGTCTTTGCCCACCGGCCCACCCCTCCTCCAATCCAAAAGTAATAAGAATCATCAGCTCGCGTGTAAACCAACCCACCCTGGAGGTTTTCCTGTAAAACACGCATGCACACATGTTAAAGGACTTGTTTTGTTTCTCTTCGATCTGTTAGCTGGTTGAAGCTTAGCGATGACATCCCAGGGCATTGTCTTTGATCTCAATGGATGATTCCGAGCAGGATTAAAGGGGGGGAATCGTATGAAGTTGTTTGTGTTTTCTGAGGGTTGGTTGTTTTAAAGAATTAGATTTAGTTGGAAATGTATATTATGTCTGGAAGAAAGCCACGTGTAAGAAGAAAAGACAAAAGTGATTGCCGGAGATTTGGATTAAAGTCCAAATTGTTTTTGAGTTCTCAGATGAACCCTGATGAGTTTTTAGAGCGTCTCACAGATTTCACCGGCTGTGTTTCAGTTCAGTCAGCTTTTTTCTTACACTTTTCTATGAAATACCATCATTTATTACAATAGAACTTGAACTACAATAGAACTGCGAATAATAATTGCCATACATACATCCTGCAACTATGTGAGTCTGTTTTTTCCTCTTCATAATACTGATTCAAACCTTTATGTCGTGCATTTGTGTGCTTTAAAGAACAGATTTGAGTGATAAGAATCATGGTTGCAAATATAATGTTGTATACCACACCACTGTGTTCTTCATTCTGATTGGTCGACACGTATTTCAGGTGTCTGCAGCACTACGGCTCCCATCACTTCACAGACACGTGTAAACATGCGTTTCTTTCTGTAATAAGTCACATTTTAAATAAAGTTTGATTTGTACAGGTGAAGCTATCCAGTTTAAATTTGGATGATCACGCCAGGAAGAAGATGATCAAACTGTGCGGCGAGCGTTACGCCAAAGACACAGACACCCTCACCATCACCACAGACAGGTATGTTAACTAAACAGATATATTTTCATTTCTTCTCTAAATTTAATGTTTAATTTGGATCTCGTTTGTATTTTCAGCTGCCCGCTGAGACAGCAGAATTACGATTATGCCATGTACCTGCTCACGGTTCTTTATCACGAGTCCTGGGTGAGTCCTCATCCCTCCACACGGCTTCCGTGACGTATTGACTCTGTCCTGCCAGCCGAAACAAGATTATTTTCAGTTCAAAAATCTTAATTTATTCTCCCTCACGTGTTTGTAAACCTGTATGAGTCGTTCTTCAGTGAAACTCATAGGAAGATATTTAGAAAAATGTCTCAGTGGTTTTGTGGAAGTCAATGGAGTTCAGTGTTGTTTGATTATCAACATTCTTCAAAATATCTTCTTTTGTGTTCTGCAGAAGAAAGGAACTCATAAAGGTTTGAGGACAGATTTCAGCGATGTGACTGTGATCCGTCGTCTCCGGTGTTGATTGATATAATTTCCGTCCTCGTGGTCTTGAATAACAGCGGAGTCTCTCTGATGTCATTGACAAAGCACATGAATTTTTCACAGGGTCTTATAAAAGTTTTAGCGGGACCTGCTGACAGAGGGGCTGTTTTCCATGAGCCAGACCCCCCGAGGGGCAACTAAAGAGAAAGGGTGACGGGGTGAGGTAGATAAATAGACAGGTGACTGTGCAGTATTACTTTTCCAGTACCTGCCTTTAGATCCCTGCGCTTGTGCATCATAAACGGAGGCATAAAAACATTCTAATAATATGACAAGATTCAAGTTTTAAAGTGAGTAGATTTAAAGTGCAGGAATTGAGTCTCTGAAACAGCTACAGTATATTGCTTTAGTTTCACTGCTAAAGGGTCTTGAACGCACAAAAAATCCACATAAAAATATCTATATTTCAAATTATAAGAAACATTTCAATATTACGACAGCATTTTAATGCAAAAAAGGCAGATTACGAGATTCAAATCGTAATATTTTGAAAGCAGTCACAATTGTGAGAATATAGTCGTAGCAATGCAAGCATAAACTGAGAAAAAAATCTATTAATATTCTCAGAAATGCATAAATTAAGAGAAAATAAAATAAAAGTCTTCTAATATTACGACCTCTATAATTTTGACCTCATATTTAAAAGACTTTATTCTCAGAATTTTCTCTTCATATTTAAAATATCAAAAATCTTTTTATAATATTTTTACACGGCACTAAAAATGCTGTTGTATAATGATAATTGTAAAATAAAAATATTCACTGTGGCTGTTCCAGAAAATTTACATCGTCACACTTTTTTTTTTTTACCTGGTTTGATATCTTGAATGATTGACACCTGTCTCGCCCAATGAGCAACCTGAGAACGAAAGCGTGGCCGTTGTAAAGAATCGTTTGATTGGCTGACAGAGAGATTCCATCTCATTACAACGTAATAAAACTAGTGATGAATAATTGACTTCTTATCTGTGTGGACAAACATCTCCACTTACACGTCAGTTCACCATCAAAGAGGAATCCTGCGATTCAATTGGCTGGAGATGCTATGTGGTGAATAAAGTGACACTTGATATGGAGTGTTCACCTCATTAACACAACAGAGGATGAATTAACAGGTTCTCCTGATAAAACACAAATCAAGAACAAGAGCTGTGAAATTCATCCACTTGAACTTCTCAAAGTCGACAAGCTGAATGCTGCCTACACCAATCCTCTCGTTGCGTAGACGAGGACCGTCTAGAACCATAAACCTGTTTATCTATTGACGTTCTTAAAGAGTCAAGACGTGAACTTTCACATTCTCAAACTTTGTATCAGGTATCAACGCTCGCTCGTCCTCAAACAGATGCAAGCGCCGTTTCTCGCTGGAGTTTGTTTGCAGGTCTGCTTGGGAAGTGTCACAATGTCCGCTGGCCTTTCGCCGGCACAAGAGTTGAGACGGGGCTGCGTGACGTCGGGTTGGAGAGGGAGGGAGATGCTGAAGCACAAAGCCAGTGATTGTATGAGACCGTTAAGCTTGATCGTATCTCCAAGACCTGATTTAGCTGCCAATACAGCCAGAGGATAATCCGTTCAAACTGTGTTCACATTAACCACAAGAGGTTTGGGAACAAATGTGGCCCGGGTGGGTTCTGAGAGGTTCAATATGACCCCGATGATTTTTGGTTTATTTGGTTTTTGTGTTGAAAATGAGTAGTTGAGAAATAAACCGCACGTGTGTCCTATGGCGTGACATAGCAAAAAGAATGAAGATAAATCTCTTTTATGCTATTTTGTTTTGTAAATTTAAATATTAAAGTCCCCGTGAACAGGAAGTTGCGATCGTTTCACTTCTGTGTTGTGACGCATCTCTGAGTGAAATAGAATTTCCAATGAGGAAAAATAGTGGGTGTGGCTTTCGTCTTTCTCTGCGATTTGATTGGATGAATAAAAACAGCCGTCGCGTTTTGAAATGGAACTGGCAGCAGACTGACAAGTGAAGGGGAGGAGTTAACGGATGCTCCGCCCAGGCCGTCAAACATTACGATACACATTACAGGACGGAAGTGGAATTTCTGATTTTAACTGACGGTTATTGTGGAACACAAATTTTAAAAAGAAAATGACCCACATTGATCAACTTTTTACTATAAACGCTGCTACATTTCATGAAAAAATAGGCATTGTCACTTTTCATTGCACTGGGACTTTAATGGAAAAGTGAATAATCATGTCAATTAAAGTTTAGATTTAGGACCTCAAACCTTTTCTTTCTTCCCGAGCGATGAAATAATCACGGCAGCTCTCGCTTGAAGCCCATCGAGCATCGCTCCAGACCTGAATCACACTCCCGCTCTCGTGTTAAAGGCCAACCTCATCAATTAGATTCAAAGCGTTTGATTTGCCTCTTCGGCTAAATCGAATGATTTGTGTTAACGGTCCTAATCAAATCCTCCAAACCGCCTTCATCTCCGTAGTAACCAGCCGATCCATCAGTGCGTGGCTCAGAATCGCCGGAGGCGCAGGTGGTATGAGGAGGGGAGAGATGAGAGAGGTTCTGATGGGCGGGAACGGGAGGAAGACTCATCGATGGTCATTATTTTTGAACACCTGCGGCACGTATAGACCTTCAGACACACAAAGACGCTTTTGTGCGCCGTGACAGGCCTCCGATGGGAGGAATGATGAAAATGTGGAGAGTTCTTATCCCTTTCACGTTGTACACTGCAGTTGAACGATGCTCATCGAGATGAAATAACAGTTTGCAGTTCTGTTTGCTTCCACTAGAGGCGCAGTTTTTCCCGTTCCACAGCGTCAGTGTTGATCGTGTGTTTTTGTGTCCGCAGAAAACGGAAGCGTGGGAAGCAGAGAAGACGCGTGCGGACATGGAGGAGTACGAGTGGGAGGACAGTCCGTCCCAGAAGAACGTTCTGGAGACTCTGGCGCGCATGCGGCCGCTCGGAGCGAGAGATGAGGTGGAGGGAGGGGTCAGAGAGGAGGTGCTGGGTCAGCCGGAGGTTCAGGAGTACAGAGACACGCTGGTCAAGATGAAGAATGAGGGAGAGACGGAAGACAACGTCCAGAAATACAAAGAAGCTGTCAAGAAGCTTCTGAACATCTGAGGAGCTTCATCATATTGAAGATAAATGGACGGTTGTCTTAATTCTGTTCAAGTAAACAAACACAGCTTTATGCTTTCTTGCCATCTTGTGCTTGTTTCAAACGATATTCTAGTTTAAATAAGTCACTTTCATAAATTAAAATCATTAAATTGATCTCACGCCTGAATTATTTCTTCGTGAAGCATGGAGACATGGGGCAGAATGGCTGATTTCTGTACAAAAAAATAATTTAAACAAAACATTGTAAAAGAACGTTATTCTCAGATCTCTAAGACATCCTGATAGCACACATACATCTGGCTTACGTCTATTTGACGTCTGCAATACATACATGTAGTTTGCTAATCTGCAATACGTCTTGGAGACGTCTTCTGTTAGACCTCTAGAAGACGTCTGTAAGATGTTTATGAGTTAGAATGGACGTAAAACTGCTCTGTGTTTAGCAGATATTTTTACACAGCAGATGTTTTCCAGATCTTCAGCAGACGTGTTTGCTGGGTCTCTGATCGCACACAAACATCTGGCAGACGTTTATTTGATGTCTGCATTTACATCTGCAAGACATAGTTTCTTATCTGTTATACATTTCTGAGACGTCTGCTGTCAGATGTCGTATAGACCTCTAGAAGACGTCTGTAAGACGTTTATGATTTAGAATGGACGTAAAACTGCTCTAAGATGTTTAGCAGATGTTTTTCAGATCTTTAAATAGACCTCGTGTTAAATTAGAGAGTTATTGTACATGAAAACAGAATTTCAGACGTCAAAGTTTCCTTTAGTTTCATGCGGGATAAGAGTGTTAATAATAAGCAGATATTATTTTGTGGGGTAAGTGATTCTCTGATATATCAAGGTCTTGTGTTGTTTGTATAATGTGGGTGGGTTGAGTTAGCCTCAGAACATTAAACATCATTCAGCTGAAAGGAGGCTTTGAGTGAAGATCGGGGGAAAATACTTCAGCGCTCCATTAGTTTCTACTCTGAGAAAGAAGAAACCAGACTCCACAGCGAGAGCTTCCGGACGTCTCCATTTGGTTGTGCAAAGTGATGGCAGCGGTCGTACGCATCCTAAAAGCACTTAGAGACCAAACCGCTTTTTCAGAAGGAAACTGAGCTTGTGAACCGTCTGGTTCAGAATGACCATCAGCTGATCCACATCGCTCGGCTCTTCATTCAAAGGTTTGGTTTAACTCTCAAAATTCATGTCAATAATAAACTGAATCTGAACCAGTTCATTTGACGGTTTTACTACGTCAACATTCATGAATTCACTTTATAAAACAAGAGCTTTTTTTTACCAAAGATAGATGTTCTTCGTGTTCCACAACCTTCAAGAAAAGTGCTGGCGTGTTTAAAATCATGCTCGAGTAAATTACGGAAGATTATTTTGTACTAACCAAACTATGATTTAAAGCAACCCAACATAGTTTGGAGTGTGTGCGCTTTTAAAAGATAAAGGTGCTCTCACGTGACATCTTCAGAAGATTTCTGTTTTACAAAAGAGCTATAAAAGTATAAAGAAAGCTATCGTTTTGTTTCAAAAGCTTTGACTGAAAATTTCTTCTACTACATCCCCTACAAAAAAAAGAGAGCTACATTTCATTTATATATGTATGTTTAAGTATACTTTATTTAGTTAGTGTATTAACATCAATGAACTACAAGTGTATTTGTATATGTTCTATTTCAATACTACTTAGGACTAAATTGTCCCACAGTTTAGTGTACTTTAAAGTATACTTTGAGTGTTAAAGAAGCTCGAGTACACAAAGAGTTTCCCTCTGCATTTCTGGTGTGTACGGCAACTATTCACTTATAGATAATCTGATAGTTTAATACTTCAATACTTTAAGGCATTTTCTCATTTATGAAACTTTGAAGTATACTACGAGTTCTTATGCTGCAAGTATACTTGAAGAGTTCAGATGCAAAAGCCTCTTTTTTATCAGGCTCCTATGTTTACATTCAGTGATTTCACTTTAAAGTTCACCCAAAAATGAAAATTCTGTCATGATTTACCCTCAGATTGTTCCAAACCTGTATACATTTCTCAGTACTGCTAAACACAAAGGAAGATATTTGGAAGAATGTCAGTGACCAAACAGATCTCATCCCCCATTGACTATGTTGAACGCTTTATTCTATTCTTTTTATTTTTCCTACTATGGCAGTCGATGAGATCTGTACGGTTACTGACATTCTTCTAAATATCTTCACTTGCGTTTAGCAGAACATGAACTAGATGAGGAAACATTTTTCCAAAGATCTTTCTTTGTGTTCAACCAAACAAATAGGGGTTTGTAAGGGATCGCTGTGAAGAACCTTTTGTTGCACCTTTATTTTTTAAAGTGTAGTACACTACCTAGGGAGCCTTTCGGGTGCTTTCCCAACCCGAACGCTGTCCAAAACGATCAGCGGCATGAATGAACTGTCAACAGCAGACATGAAGTGTCTTCATCTAGTTCATATATGGCACTGAATGACGGTGTGAAGATCTATCCCAGCAGCATCTAATAAAGGCCATCAGCTACGAGCTCTCTCTCACGATGACATATTTGATGAGTTTCATGGAGCCTCTCTTGCCCCTCAGGTTGGTGCGGTATCTTCCCTTTCTCCTCCGGCGTCCTCTCCAGCTCAGAGCCGCAAACACAGAACAACAGCAGCCCAACGTGACGCTCGCACACGTGCCCAAAACCACCAGAACCGTGTTGGCCGCCAAACGCCACACAGACGTCAAACTCCCGCCGTCATCCGCGCTGATGTTCCGACTGACGTAACCCTTGGTGTCGTTGGGGTACGGCTGACTGTCCGGCCCGCTGGTGGTCGAATCGCTCGTCCGGTTGCGCGTGACGTGTCGGGTGGATGTTGAGATCGTGGAGCTGCTGGTGGTTGTGGTTTCTTCGGGTTGTGAAGTGGTCGGAGACGTGGTGGTTATTTGAGTCGTGGTTTGTGGAGGTGCGTTGGTTTGGAGAGCTGTCAGAGACTTCAGGGTCGTGGAGGGTTTGGAGGATGAAGGTGCTCGTGTCATCTCTGCTTGCGGTGATGTCGTTTGCGAAGACTCTTGTCGGTTGGTCGTGGATGGCTCGGTGATGGATGGATGGATCGTCTCTGAGTTTGTAGTCTTTGTGACTGTGTCGCTTCGAGTGTCAGTTTGTTGTGTGGATAAAGTGCCAGACGGAGAGGACGAGTGAGCATCAGTGGTTAGGATGATGCCGGAGGGTGTCGTGGAGCTCGGCTCGGTCGTGCTGCTGTAAATGCTATTTTCATCGATGGTTGTGTAACGTTGCTCGGTCGTAGAGTTTGTCGGTTGTGTTGAATGAGGTTGACTGTCTGTTTTGGGTAGCGAAGCGGTCAGAATAATAGATGGAGGTTGTGTTCCACATCTTGTGAGGTGATTGTGGATGCTGTGTGTTGTGGAAAGCGCTCCAGTCGTGGGTTTTGTCGTGCTGGTGGAGGCGGGGCTGATGGATCTGACGGGCGGATGGTTGAAATGACGCTTGTCGGAGGTCAAAGGTTCTGAAAGGTTGAGGCGTGACGAGGACATGTGAGGGAGAACACGCACGTTGGTTGTGAAGTGTTTCCCGAACACCAACAGATCAGGATCCACACCTGAAAAACCAATGCTTTTAATATTGAATAAGGGTTTAACCTTTCAATAACTTTAAAATGATCAATAATATTTCGATCATAATTAGTTGTTTTTCTAAAAAAGTTTTTCTTTTTAATAATAAAAGAGATATTAAAGGGGTCATATGACGTGAACACGTGTTGTTCTGTGTCTTTGGTGTGTTATAAGTCGCTCATGCATGTATTAGACACATACAATAGCAGAAATGAAAGTGTGGGAATAAAAGAGTAATTCTATCTAAAAGCGAATGCTCACTCAGACCTGCCTGAAACACCTCGTGTAGCCACACCCCCACACATCTACGTCAGCTGGTGGTCTGATTTGACTAAGACCGCCCAAATGTATACGGGGTGTACCTGTCAGTAACATTGAAGAGGAACCTGATGTTCCAGATATGGTAAAAGACGTTACATTTCCGTCACACGCTTGCAGTATTCCACCAATCACTAGCACTGGTGAACTGGCCAATCAGAGCACACCTCGCTTTACAGAGCCATGAGCTTTGTCAAAAATCTGCGCGTTTCAGAGAGGCGGAGCAAAGAGGCGATACAAACATGCAGTGTGTGGAAAATACAGCGTTTATCAACCTTAAATCCTGTTTACACATTACATCACATCTAAAACACACCATAATATTCCTTTTAGCCGCGTCATATGACAATTTAGCGAAGAAGAGAAGAGGTTTCAGGTCCGTACCTTTGGTCACATGATAGAGAATGACATTTCTTCGGTGGTGTAGAACGCAGCTGTCGGGGTTTGAGCAGTTCAGGTGAAAGCAGTTCACGCTGTCTTCAGTTGTGTTGTAGTGAAACACAGCCTGACCGCACGAGACTGAAACACATCACAGTGACACGTCAGTCCGCTGGTGAGTATATCACACTGTCTGCGTCCGTTTATACAGTCAGTGCAACACAATCATTCATCATCAATCAATGTTTTTCTTTCATTCACTATTTATTCATTCATTTTACATTTACTCATTCATTTAACCAAAAACTAACAAATTCAAAATGAACAGCAGCATCTAAGCCATTATTTGAAGATGATCTGTATAGAATAGAATAGAATAGAATAGAATAGAATAGAATAGAATAGAATAGAATAGAACAGAATAGAAAATGCCTTTATTGTCACTGTACGCCTGATTTATATGTCATATTTACAGTTACTTCCCCAAAATAGATCACATCCAAATTTAAAACAAAAATGTATTTATTTGAATTTACCACAAACACGTGTCGCATAAAATAATAAATAGATTTGAATGTATGTTTTCATATCTATTTAAGTTACTCTAAATGTTTGATTGTTATTAGATGATAAAAACCAAACAAATGATGCTGGAGTTCTCTCACAATTGAATTTACATTTTAATTGCACGTTCACATGTCATCTTTATGGTAGAGTTTGATTTATATGTTATTTCTATAAAGAGCACAACTAAATATTTTTTTATTGTATGAAGTTCACATGTAATCTTTAGAGTTTGATTTATATGTTATTTCTATAAAGAGCACAACAAAATATATTTTTTTATTGTATGAAGTTCACATGTAATCTTTAGAGTTTGATTTATATGTTATTTCTATAAAGAGCACAACTTGTATGAAGTTTGTCTTCTATAAAGAGCACAACTGTATGAAGTTCACATCTCTATGCACAACAAAGTATATTTTTTTATTGTATGAAGTTCACATGTAATCTTTAGAGTTTGATTTATATGTTATTTCTATAAAGAGCACAACAAATATTTTTTTATTGTATGAAGTTCACATGTAATCTTTAGAGTTTGATTTAATTTCTAAAGAGCACAACAAAATATTTTTTTATTGTATGAAGTTCACATGTAATCTTTAGAGTTTGATTTATATGTTATTTCTATAAAGAGCACAACAAAATATATTTTTTTATTGTATGAAGTTCACATGTAATCTTTAGAGTTTGATTTATATGTTATTTCTATAAAGAGCACAAAAAATATTTTTTTATTGTATGAAGTTCACATGTAATCTTTAGAGTTTGATTTATATGTTATTTCTATAAAGAGCACAACTAAATATTTTTTTATTGTATGAAGTTCACATGTAATCTTTAGAGTTTGATTTATATGTTATTTCTATAAAGAGCACAACAAAATATATTTTTTTATTGTATGAAGTTCACATGTAATCTTTAGAGTTTGATTTATATGTTATTTCTATAAAGAGCACAACAAAATATATTTTTTATTGTATGAAGTTCACATGTAATCTTTAGAGTTTGATTTATATGTTATTTCTATAAAGAGCACAACAAAATATTTTTTTATTGTATGAAGTTCACATGTAATCTTTAGAGTTTGATTTATATGTTATTTCTATAAAGAGCACAACTTTATTGTATGAAGTTCACATGTAATCTTATATGTTATTTCTATAAGAGCACAACAAAATATTTTTTTATTGTATGAAGTTCACATGTAATCTTTAGAGTTTGATTTATATGTTATTTCTATAAAGAGCACAACAAAATATTTTTTTTATTGTATGAAGTTCACATGTAATCTTTAGAGTTTGATTTATATGTTATTTCTATAAAGAGCACAACAAAATATATTTTTTATTGTATGAAGTTCACATGTAATCTTTAGAGTTTGATTTATATGTTATTTCTATAAATATTTTTTTATTGTATGAAGTTCACATGTAATCTCTATAAAGAGCAACAAATATTTTTTTTTTTGTATGAAGTTCACATGTAATCTTTAGAGTTTGATTTATATGTTATTTCTATAAAGAGCACAACAAAATATATTTTTTTATTGTATGAAGTTCACATGTAATCTTTAGAGTTTGATTTATATGTTATTTCTAAAGAGCACAACAAAATATATTTTTTTATTGTTGAAGTTCACATGTAATCTTTAGAGTTTGATTTATATGAGAGCACAACAAAATATTTTTTATTGTATGAAGTTCACATGTAATCTTTAGAGTTTGATTATATGTTATTTCTATAAAGAGCACAACAAATATTTTTTTTATTGTATGAAGTTCACATGTAATCTTTAGAGTTTGATTTATATGTTATTTCTATAAAGAGAAGTAATCTTCTCTTTTTTTATTGTATGAAGTTCACATGTAATCTTTAGAGTTTGATTTATATGTTATTTCTATAAAGAGCACAACAAAATATATTTTTTTATTGTATGAAGTTCACATGTAATCATGTCATGCATTTCTATAAAGAGATTTTTTTTATTGTATGAAGTTCACATGTAATCTTTAGAGTTTGATTTATATGTTATTTCTATAAAGAGCACAACAAAATATATTTTTTTATTGTATGAAGTTCACATGTAATCTTTAGAGTTTGATTTATATGTTATTTCTATCAGAAGTTCACATGCATTTCTATTATATTTTTTATTGTATGAAGTTCACATGTAATCTTTCTGAAGTTCACATGTAATCTTTAGAGTTTGATTTATATGTTATTTCTATAAAGAGCACAAAACTAACAAAAAACTTGCATTGTTTACCATCATATACACAAATCTTCATCTGGATTTGCATTGTAAAATGTTTTTTTCAGGACAGTTTAATATCTTTTAATTTCAAGTGTGTAAGGCTCATTTCATTTGATTTAAAAATATTTTTCGTTGTACCGACTGTTGTTGTGTTGTGTTGTGTTGTTGCTCTCACAATTTATTCTAAGTTTCTTTATGCATAACGTTTGACCAGCAGAGAGTGTCGAAAGTGTAGGCTACCTTGTCAGCATCTATTCATGTATTCATGTGTTCGTGCTATATTTTAAATCAACGCATTTCAACAGTTTCGCGTGAATGATTGTTTATGTTGAGGTACACTCACAGTTGCGCGTGGTACAGCAGCTTCTGCCGCATTCGCTCGCGCTGTCCTCGTGATAACTCTTTAAGATGTGAGCTCCTCTGCGCTGAGATTCCTCCACATCCACATCCACACCCGGATACCTGCGGATCCAGCAGCTCTTATAGAACGATGTCTGCGAGCACGTGCAGTCCGAGTAGCAGATCAGACCCACGATCCACATCACACTCCACGAGACGAGCATCGCGCGCTTAATTCGGCTTATCTGAGAGCCCCGAGAGTCATCTTGCGGTGTCGAGCTCGTGTGTCGCAGGTGAGCTCAACTCTCACAGGTAACAGGTGTGTGATGAGCGCGCGCGGGGCGAGCGCGCGCCTGGAGCACATCCCTGCAGTTGTGTCCCAAAAAAGAATGAATGAAGAAAACTCTCCTAAAGAAATGACTTCCAAAGATATGTTCGACTTATTCATTTGATTTCAAAAAACCTGTTTAACCTTTAAGTGCTTTGTTAATTGACTAATTATGGGAATGTTTTTTTTTTAAAAGGTATTTGGGATTCTGGTTTTACTTGGGTCTTGGATTTACTTGGATATGGTTTGTGTGTGCGTGTGAGATTGAGATAAATATGAAGAGTTTGGTTCCAAAATGAGAAAACATGTTTTAATTGCGCATTCCAATTAATGTCAATCAAACTGTAGTTGGTTTGTTTTGATTTCAGCCATAATAACTCGAACAATAAATACAGCTAACTAACACAATAAAAACATGACAACACAATAAAAACATGATTTTGTGCTCATCTCGGAACCAAACTCTTAATAGTCCTTCCAAGTCATTTTAGTTGACACATTTAATCAAAGTAAACCATCGTCAATTCTCAAATATAGAAAAATGCTTTCCTTTTTTTGATAATACATTTCATATTTTCCTGAATAAGATGTAGGTCCTCTCAGGCTCTGTGAAGCATCACTGGTTCTTTGTTCTCCAGACGAAGGTCTTGGATTCATCGAGCAGAAACTGGAGAGGATTTACTCTAACTGTGCAGGAACTAGTTTCCTCGTTTCATGACTCATTTCCAGTGTTTGTGTGTGTAACAGGCGTATCTTTGGCCGAACGAGACTTGGATCAGGAAACCAAATAGCTTTCGCACTCCATTCTCTAAAATACTGCACGTCTATGAATACTGCAATTACTGGCTGGAAAATGAACAGTCTCAGCCAAGGTGAAGCTTTAGCAGCACGGTCGATGTCGAGTTTGCCAGACATTTGACAGCGAGAGGTTATAAACCAACCCAAGGGGAAAAGGTGGATTTGGAGTCAAAGTGTGTGGTTTGACAAGAAAAACAACACAATGTTTGTGATGTAGTTCTGCACAGACGTCTGCCTGCAGAGATGAGCAGGAAAGATAGAAAGCAGAGATTGGAGAGGATGCACATCCTTAGAAAAGAGTGCTTCTTTTAAACTAAAACATCGGAAGTCTTTGTAATGTACTTCTCAGACATACTTAAAATGACACGTAAGTATACTTGACTTACACGGACAGAATTAGTCCCAACTTGTATTGAATTGGGTACACGGGTCCACTACTTACAAATGCAGAGTTTGGTTCCAAAAGAGATCAAAATGTTTTATTATGGAATCATGTTTTTATTGTGTTTTATTGTGTACGTTAGCTGTATTATTTTAGCTATTATGGCTTGAATCAAAACAAACCAACTGTAGTTTGATTGATATTAATTGGAATGCACCATAAACATTTTTTTGTCTCATTTTGGAACCAAACCCTTCAAATAATCATTACCTAGGCCTACATGTCCTTAAGTACTTATGAGTACAGTATAATACAGCACAGTATAATGTAAATAGTAAACAAACGATACACAAATGTGCAAAATTAGGACGACAAAACAAATCTTTTACTAAACCATTAAAAGTGAGGAGAATGTTTTGTTATTGACATCATAAGTTCATTCACACACATGAGTTTGTTGAGTACAGTGAATAAAGAGAGAGAGAGAAACTGCTGGTACTTATTTGGTCTTTTCGGCTTCTGTGGAAGTCTTTGTAATCTTTGTTTTGGCTGCGGTGTACAAAAACTGAGCAAGCAGCAGATCTCAGAGGATTCAAGCATCACTACACCAGAACCATTAACTGGGTTTCATTACAGATCTTCTGGCTACACGCTAAAATAAAACAACACAATTGCTTTTGTCTTTTTTACTTGAACCGAAAGCTTGACATAGATTCTATAACGTTCACGCGTCTCAGGTCAGAGTTTGATTCACTCCAGTCAATTTAACTTAATAATCGAATGACCTCAGTTCTCATAATGACTCCTTATATGTTTATATTGTAACCATGTCAAACATTATTTGAGCTGGCGATGTCATTTTCTTTAAACTGGGTTCAGGTCACAAAACAACACAAATAATGTACAACACACACACACACGTTTTATTCCATACGTGATATCAAACTGTTATCTGACATGTTGAGTTTTTAAGGGAAAAGATCTACAGATCTCCACTCTCGTGGAGTATTTCCAGTAAGTCATCACAAGCTCATTGCAGGTTAGACTGTTTTAAATCGAGTGGATTACGTTTCTCAACATTGAAGAATACGCTGATAAATACAATGTGGTAAATCTACGGGAAAACATCACGAAACATCCAGTGCTCGAGTCTGCGGTTTACATTTTTTCTAAGAAGTGACCAGAACCAAGAGTCCGTTCTAGTCAGACTTTCTTCAAACACTTTGGGCTAAAATGAACTGAAATGGGAAAAAAACGTTTTCATGCATCATCCCACTAATAAAGTTCGCATTGTATAAAAAATGAATTCAACATTCAGGTGTTGTGGTTCCGGAACATTCCAGTGTCTCCTCGTGTGTCTGGGCGTCTGTCCCACACTGTCTCTGTCCACTGAAGAACCACAGACAGACAGCCAGAGGGGGGCGCTGTTGTGTCGAATATATCACCTCACAGAAGGGTCTGATCTCAGTCTTTCACCAGTCTGTAGATGTGATGTTGAGCTCCATGTTCACTAGTCGAGACTTCAAACACGTAAGCGATGCATAGTAACGTTTCTAATGTGTCTCTGTTGGTTACAACCTGAAAGAAAAGAGAGAACGTCAACCAACAGCGAGTTATTACAGTCAGCCTGAAAATCACAATTCCGTCAGC
Source organism: Triplophysa siluroides (assembly GCA_006030095.1). Lineage (NCBI taxonomy): Eukaryota > Metazoa > Chordata > Actinopteri > Cypriniformes > Nemacheilidae > Triplophysa > Triplophysa siluroides. Next base: position 734,133 of record VCII01000049.1, on the reverse strand, counting down.
ATTCCTCCTCATGTGAAGCTGCGAGTCGTTCTTCTGTGCAACACAAAAGAAGATATCTTGAGAAATGTCTCGGTGGTTGTGCGTTCATATAGAAGTCAAGGGAGTTCACTGTTGTTTGGCTATATTAACGTTCTTCAAAATATCTTCTTTTGTGTGCACTTCAAATGTATTTTATCAAGCATCAGTTAAGTTTCCTTATATCGATGTAGTAGTATACTTATTTTACTCCTAAACTCTTTTAGTATACTTTAAGTGTGCCAGTAGTAGCAAACCTCGAGGTTGTCTTTTTTTTTTTTACTTTTCCTAAAAACATGTAGAAATATGACATTAAAGTGAATAAGAACTTGTTTTCTTTGCAGTATTTGAGGTCTGAGATAATACAGAGCATCTTTGCTGTTATTTCACCTGTTTCTCCAGTTTTTATTTTCTGAAAATAAATGCAAATAGAAACAATATTTTGATTTGAAATTTGGGAGAAATATTGTTAGTAGTTTACAAAAATGCAGATTTTACCTAAACACATACCTAGAAATATTCAATAAAACCCCCCTGAAAATGACTATTTAATGGTCTCTTACTACATTAAAAGTAGACTGAAAGTATACCTCCTGAAGTCTAAAAAAGAATACTAAAAACAACTTTTGTTAGGGCTGATGTATATAGTGACTAATATAATATCATTTGTCAGACGTGTGTTTGCGTCATTCACAGTAAATGAGTGGACGTGATGTGAATCAGATCATTGACCGTCTGCTTCAGTCTTGTCTGGGGTGAGAGTGTCTATTGTCTCGGGGTCTCAGCACGAGGGCGGCGTCCCACACAGTGGACACTAGTGTTCTGGACTAGAGTTGTGTTGTCACGGACACACTGTTGCCATGACTACAGCCTCATTTAGATTTCCTCCATAGTTGAGTGATAACTGACCGCTGACTTGAACACATTAAACTAAATCCACAGTAACTGCTTAAGTGAAGGAATCATCATCATTCTGTGACATCAGCAACATCGAGACCACATTTGAGATTTGCATGTTTTTTTCAGATTTACCTGCAGGATGGTGAAGTTTTCGAGGACGCTGTTCATCATGTATTTCTCCGGCAGATGTTTGAGTTTGTGGATGAAGTTGATCATGTATTCACACAGCGGCGAGCGATGAATCCTGAACACATATCTGCCGTTCTCAAAGCGCGCGTACTCCGTCTGCACGACAGATCAAATGAGCTCACACCGAACACGAGGCAAACATACACGCAAAACAGAATTACCATGACATGATGTCATGATCTGTTTGCATAGGACGGTGATTCTTTCTGTCAATGTAGGGCACTAATGCAATTCAACCTGACGTGTTATAACAATCGGATGGACTTATGTCGCCCACAAGATGTTTATGGTAGAAATAGGTTGTGACATGAAATGATTATGGTATCTCACCTCGACCTTTTCCACCACCTGTTTCCCGAACGAGCAGACTTTAGTGGAGGAGGTGATGATCATATTGTCAGCGCTCTCGTACTGACTGGATACGCCGTAGAAGAAACCGCTGTCGTCCTGGAGGTTGATGCTGAGGTCAGCCTGCAGAACATGACAACCAATGAATCACGACCCAAGATGTGTGTTTTGATCCTCAGGCAAATAAAAGAACCCCAAAAAAACAAAAGGGTACTGAACCTTTATTTGAACACAGAAAACCGGAAGGTTGTGCGGATGTTAAGGTTAAAACTTAAATTTTTAAGATTGTGTATATACCGTGTGATTTGTATGTGTGTCGACATTTGTGAAGAATTAATGTTGCGCTCAACCATCAGATCACAAATGTTTCACGGACATCCAAGCGAATGAAAGCAGGTCCTCACATCCCACGATTCAAAGCACAGCTGCCGTACAACTCCTTCACCTCTTTCTCTCGTCCTCATAACGCTTCCTCTCTCCACCTGCATCTCCAAGCCCTCTTCTTTTTATTCCCTCGTTCGTCTTCATTTCTCCTCGGAATCGACACCCTCTCGCGCGCTCTCTCTCTCTCTGCGAGGGAATTCATCTAATTACAATCAAGTGGCCGGCGCGCTGGAAATCGCATTACGGCGTCCGGCAGCCTGTGTAACAATTTAGCACGCGCGCCTCAAATCCGATTCCGAGCGCACTTCAAAAGCGCGGGCCAATCCGTATGGACAGGGCCGCGAGCCCCGCGCGAGACGGTGGCTGGAAATTTAATCTAGAATGCCATAGCTTTGCAGAACACCCCAGCGGGCCTGTCAACGTCTCCATGGCGACCCGAGCCCGAGGACGCTTAAGTCAAGGGCTGCACTTATGAGAAGGCCGCTGATGCGCGTGTTGTGTTTTTATAGCGACATTCTTAATGGACTTAATATATCTAATGTTTCTTTATAGCCTCCTGTATGAGGTCCAGACACGAGAAAAGCCCCGGGCTCGGATTAAAATGTTCCTCAATGAACGATTCGAGGGTTGTGGGATTGTGGACATATCAGAATTTTTCTGCCCGTTATCAACACCTGTAAAACTCATTCACTATTACCGGCGGCACAAACACATGCGCTATTGAACACCATCTCTTCACTTCTACTGGAGGAAGTCGGGAATTTAAACATACAACACTATGCTGATCACATTAGTCAAACTATTTTTATTAAAGTCCCCGTGAACCAGAAGTTGCGATCGTATTTACTTCCGTGTTTTGACGCATTTCCGAGTGAAAAAGGAATTTCAAAGGAGAAAATGAGTGGGCGTGGTTTGCGTTTTTTGCTGCAAATTGATTGGATGTGTAAAAACAGCCATGCATTTTGAAATGAAGACAGATGAAGGGGAGGAGTTAACAGATGCTCCGCCCAAGTCGTCTAATTTACGTCATTTGAGGTGGATAGTCATTTCAGGGCAGAAGTGCGTTTTCAGATTTTAACTGAAGAGTATGAGGGTACGTGAATTTTTAAAAGAAAACGACCCACATTGATCAACTATTTAGGCCAACTTTAAACGCTGCAATATTCATGAAAAAATAAGAATTGTCATTTTAATTTCACTGGGACTTTAATATATTTGTATTATAATATATGTGAACTGACAGTAATTGTAAACAGCCATTCTTTTATTTTCACTGTAAAGTTTCATTTTTATTTTTAATGCCATGCCAGCTATTATGTATGTGTTGCATTTCATTATAAAGAATAACAGAAAAAAAGTTGGTTAAGCTTCATTGTTTCTAGAAACTGTTAAACAAAATGATTGCATTAACTTGGTTAAAAACATTCAACAAAATAAAATTAATTCTGTACACTCTTAGAATAAAATGTCAACGTGGAATCATAAAAGATATATTTTCGGTTCTCCAAAGAAACTTTTTTTTAAAGAACCAATTCTTTCGTACGGTTTATTGTCTGTACATCCTTATTTCCGCTATAAAGAACCTTTTGCGCACAGAAAACTTCTGATGATGTTAAATTGATACGTGAACTTTCTGGAACCATACAGCTAAAACAATTCTTCTACGGCATTGATGAGCACCTTCATATTTTACATTTGCCAGTTCTTTAACATCAACCATTTCTGTTGCGTGAAAGGTTCTTTGTACTATACACGGTGTCTACACCGGACGGGACAGTCGTGATGCGACAGGACAACCTGCTTGTTCTCAATGGGTTTGTCGTGTCACGCCGTTTAAAATACAAATAAGCCGAGGCTTAAAGGCAGAAGCGTAAAGGCGCAGAAGTGCAGACGCCACAAGGATGATAAATAAATGGCGTTTTAAAGAACTACCTGTCTGTGGTGATGGAAAGAGCTGCACAGCTCATGCGCCTGTCAATCAAACTGCCCACAAGTCTCTAAAGCGCTCTGAAGCGGTTCCTGTTTGTTTCAGTTTCAGTGTCAATAAGCAAAACTTTGTAAGATTTACTACTGACTCTTGAACAATACTCAAGTGTCTCTCTGCTGGGTCTATAAATAAAGAGATGCGTGAGGCTTCAGGGGTGGAACGGCACGAGGGACAGGTGCCCAAGCTCAGATTTCTCCAATGAAAGCCGTCATTGGGCCCAGCGAGACCACTAACATCCTTCACTCCCTTCCTCTGAAACCTGTCTTTGAAGGGTCACCGTGAGCCGTGTGTAGATTTACTGCCGCTAATAAACAGTCTGCGTTCACCACACATCAAACACATAAACAGTTGTCGTTACAGACACATTGTCTCCGGATTAAAAAGGTTTCGTGCATGGAACGGGCATTCTCTCACCCAGAATTTGACGAGGAAGAAAGCGTTGGCGGGTCCTTTCTCAAACAGCTCCTTCAGGCCGCCTTTCTTCTCCGGGAACTTGTCGTAGATTTGTCGGACGTCGACAGCCTCTAAGAAGGGGTCGCTGTATGTGGGGTTGGTCTGACCGATGTGTACGAACAGATGTTTGTTGACCTGCACGTGAAGACGGGAGAATGACGCACGAGCAGGTTCGGTCGGATTAAACATCAAACCCGTAGCTTGACTTACAGTCTCCGGGTCCTGAGGATGCTCCAGAAATGCGGAGAACTCCAGCATCCGGAGCTGAGAGCCGGAGATGCTGCGACCGTGCCAGGGCGGCGTGCCGGAGGACATGGACAGACCTGTAGAGCTCTCATAACCTGAACAAGACAACGTTTAGTCATTATAGATCGGAAGAAGACATCGTGTTTTGCACATTTCATTCCATTTTGTAGGTCAATGTTGAACACAACGGACCTGTTATAGGCGGAGGGCCGGAGGCCTGCATGAGGAAATTCGGTTGTGAAAATGGCTTGATGCTGTTTGGAAAAAGAATCAGGAGTGTCATTTCAGCCTTCGCAAGTTTAATACACAAATAATCGACAAACTGTAGAAGAAAAACATTGTTTTAAGTTTCAGTCATTGATTTGTCAGCCGTACAAAAAGTTCATGTTTAATCTTTTGAAGGTTTCTCAGGTTTTAACATCGGTGACCTCGAGACAAACGTGCATTTTTGAGTGACAAAACCTACTCTTCTGGACCGGCGGGTTGTCCCGCGAGAGCTCCGTGCCAAAACTGCAAAAACAAAGATGTGGAATGAACGAGTCTCTCAGGAAAGCACACACGAGTCAGCAGCTCGTAAGCGATGGATAATGGGCTTGACTCACCCCAGCAGACGTGTGGTACGCCGGCCGCGAGAGCCCCTGCAGGGCCATCTTATTCTGAAAGGCCGTGGCTGAGATGATCTGAGCTGAAGACATGCTGGACATGCTCTGGAGGACTTTATCTTTGGCTGCCTGGTCCTTTCACAAGAGCACAACATGAAGAAGTGTTAATAGAGATAAGAAAGACTCCGGAAAAATCTATTAGTTTCATTTCAATACGACAGTAGTGAGAAGGAAGTCTTCTTTGAGTGTGTGTGTGTGTGTATGTGCGTGCGTGTTTAGGTGTGCGTGTCTGCATGTGTGTTTGTGTGTGTGTGTGTGTACTGTATATGCTTGCATGTGTTTATGTGTGCATGCCTGTGTGTTCATGTATGTGCGTGCGTGTGTGTTTATGTGTGTGTGTATGTATGTATGTGCGTGCGTGCGTGCGTGCGTGTTTAGGTGTGCGTGTCTGCATCTGTGTTTGTGTGTGTGCTGTATATGCTTGCGTGTGTTTGTGCATGTATGTGTGTGTATGTGTGCGTGCCTGCGTGTGTGCATGTATATGTGTGCGTGCCTGCGTGTGTGCATGTATGTGTGTTTATGTGTGTGTGTTTGTGCGTGGATGTGTGTGTTTGTGTATGTGTATGTATGTATGTATGTATGTATGTGCGAGAGTGCGTTTGGTTTATTTGTGTGTGTGTGCGTGTGTGTGTGCATGTGTGTGTATGTATGTGTGTGTGTGTGTGTGTGTGTGGTGTGCGTTTGGTTTATTTGTGTGTGTATGTGTGCGTGTGCATGTGTGTTTGCGTGTGTGTGTGTGTGTGTGTGTGTGTGTTTGTGTGTGTTGGGGGGTTCGTTCAGGAGGTCTGAATGAGGTTTATGGCTTTGGCAGCGTTTGACTGGTGTTGACATGTTGGCTTCTTCTCTCAGAGGTCAAAGGAAGAACTGAGCGCTTCGACATTATGAAACAGGAGACGACGCTTTGAAAAACAACAAACTCCTTTACAATATCTACAGTATTTTAGTGGATGTTTGTGAGTGGACATTGTGAGTGGATCACAATGCATGAGCAATGCATCATATGCACAAAAGAGAGAGAGAGAGAGAGAGAGAGAGCGAGAGAGCGAGAGAGAGGAGTGCAATGTAACATAAAAGAAGCCCGTTAAAGCAAAAGCTACATTAATTCGCTTCCGTCACATTTCTCATGTCAGTAGCATTGATACTTTCAGTCTGATTTCTTTATAACTTCAGCGTAAGAGTGGAAGAATGATATAGGTGTATGGCGAGGTCACGGCAGCTCAAGCAACTGTTGTGTCCTTGAATCATGTCCGATCAGTGCATTCTTCAGACCTGAAGTGAAATACGGGTGTGTGCGTCCCTCACGCTTCTCAGTTACACGCCCGTATTTTAAAGGCCTGTCAGTGTTAAACCGTGTGACCAGCGCTGCCCTCCGACAGCTGGGCCAAGATGGCCGCCGGCCAGCGGGTGAACCGCACCATGCGATGAAAGACGGGCGGCCGCGAGGAGAAGGCTTGATATTACAGAGCCCTCGGCTAAGCTCTTACACAGCCGGAGGTCACACGCTTTCTGATAATTAGCCACGCGCTGAAATTGATGGATAGTGTGGCGTGCTTATTTCGTTCATTATCATTTACTCCCGGATGAATGAAACAATGGAGAATTTGGATCTCGGTGTGTCACGTGAGCAAATGCTTCAGCATTAATGGTGTTAATTTGTGAACAGGTGACGGGCTTTATGAGAGCGGCTACCTTGAATTTCACCTGGATTTCTCGAGCCTTCCGACGCGCCAGCACCTGAATGTGACTGGACACCTGTGGAAAACACAGAGAGATGTTAGACAAGATGATCCAGAGGTTTTAAAGACGGCCCTGCTGACCCTGCTGAAGAAAACCATCACAGAAATTCTAATGGTTTGCATTAGAATACCCTTACAACCCATTAGCCTTTTCCATTAAAACCATTACAAAATTCCTGTTTGTGTGTGTTTTGGGCATTATTCCAATAGGATTTAACATCACACCAATAGAATCCATCACACACCAGTAGACACCATTATAGTTTCCATTTAAACCAATACAAGTCCCATTATAACCATTTAAACCATTATAACTATACGTTTGGTTTTAATGGTTTTAAAGGGATTTGTATTGGTTTTAATGGAGACTATAACTGGTATCTGATGGTTTCTACTGGTGGGATGTTAAATCCTATTGGAATAATGCCCAAAACACACTACAAAAAGGAATTTTGTAATGGTTTTAATGGAAAAAGCTATTGTGTTGTGATGGTTTTCAAATAGAAATCATTAGAATTTCTGTGATAGTTTCTATGGGTTTTTTCAATAGGGATGAGCCTCACAACCCAAAACAACATAAACTCTAATGAATTCCATTACACAAATCATATAAAACCAGTACAAAATGAATGTTTTATTTCAGTGAGATCGAATGGTGTTCTGTTGTATTCCCGCTTCCACATTACCAGTAGAGACCCCTCTATACTTCCCATTAAAACCAATACAATTCCCAGCAGAACCACTAAAACCGCTAGAATTGGTTTCTATTCAAACAGAATCGAGAGGTCTATGAGTTCCTTACTGCGTTCATCTCTGACCTTGTCACATTAAATAGCAGGTGAGCAACTTGTTTGGTGTTCGAGAGATGTTTATTGTTTATTAAAACAGCAACATTCGGCCCTCGGGTCTCTCCGAGGGCTTAAGACTCAGTATGTGACAAGTGCTGAATGACATCATCATATCAACTGCAGAAGGGAACGCTATCGAATTCCAAATCCTCGGGCTTGTGATGTGGCCCTGCTGGTGAGGCGGGAGGAAAGCAGTTGTTTGTGGGTCTAACGAGGGAGTTTGAGAGAGGTGCTGAAGACACGCACCGATACGTGATCCGCAGGCCATTAATCTCACTGCTCAACGTGAAGACCCCCAGGGGCCAAACATTTACACTCACTGAAAGTCTGAGTTTCAACAGGATTATTCTGAACCATCTCACTTCCAGTCGGAAATTTCTGATGCCGCTCATGAATACATTTATGCATTTGGCAGACGCTTTTATCCAAAGCTTATATGAATAAAAGACTGAATGTAATCTGCAGGTTTAGTAGCACAGCTTATGATCTATGAGTTATGCATTAGTTAACCAATACATCTCTACAGCACTTATTAATATAAGGCCGGTTTCACAGACAGGGTTCAGCTTAAACCCGGACTAACCCTTAGTTAAATTAAGATATTTTAGCTCTTTTTATAAAAATGCCCTAGTAAAAAGCATTACTGGTGTGCATCTTGAGACAAAACAATGGCGCTGACATACTTTAAGGCGAGATATTTTCAGTTAAGACTGCTCAAACATTCATTTTGGTCTGGGATTAACCTTGTCTGTGAAACCGGGCAGTGCTTTTTCAGATTTTAACTGAAGATTGTGAGGGTACGTGAATTTAAAAAAGAAAATGACCCACATCGATAAGCTATTTACTAAAAACGCTGAAATATTTCATGAAAAATAAGAATTGTCATTTTTTATTTTACTGGGACTTTAATTCATTTAATTTCTAGCTGAAATATACCTAGACTTAATATATCTTTATAGACATTTTATTTGTTCATTAAAATGAATGTTAAATTAGATAAAAGCTTCTGCAAAATGACTAAATGTAAATATTAAAATGACAGATAATTGTATAGACCGTTTCATCGGACGCACACTGCGGGACTGTAGCTAACTTTTGTGTTTGGCTAGTGTCTAATAATACAACTATTAAAATTTGATTTAATTTATGTTAATATTCATTTGTATTATTATTTTATTGTATAATAATTGTATTAAATAAATGATTTGTTGAATTTTGTTCGCATTTAAACAAAGCGTACGGTACGGTACACTGACATCTAGCGGTCCAGCTTGGTATCGCAGTCTAAATTCAAAATATTGAAGAGACAAGTTTAGCCATCTAACGCTTCTTCTCGGTTTGGTTTGATTGTTATCAGAAATAATC